>MU691404.1:122209-143793 GCA_026770625.1 Nicotiana glauca
GGTTTTTAGATCTAAAATCCCGCCCCCCCCAACCAAAAAAAGTGTTCTACAAGTTTGGATCTTAGAAATTTCCTCTTAGATCTTTAGCCTTCAAAAAAAAAACCAAAAATAGTACCAAAAACCCAAAAATACTGTTTTATTGAAGTTCTCTTGCAATACCTTATCATCCTGGTTTCAATAATTGAAGTTTCAAAACTCCTGGAGTCATTTTCAAGTCGAATCTAGCTTATTCAGTAAGGATTTTGGTTGTTTACTGGTTGTTAATTGCTGGAGATTGTTTGACATTGTTTATGGGACTCGAGATTGGTGTTAAGCTGATAATTCAATGCTGAATTGCCTTTGCTGTTCTGCTTCTGTTTGAGCTGATTCCTCACCCTTACTTTGTTTCAATTCTAGGTATTCTTCAATCTCAAGAGATATGTGAAGAACTAAATCATTGGTTGTATTCAAACTATTGAAGGAATGATACGTTTGTGATGTTGTTTGTATTTAGTTTCAACTGTTAAGTTATGCCGTGTTAATAATTGAGATTTAGGTAATCTAGACCTTATGATATTACAAGAACTGGACTGTTTAAACTGGATTCGATTTTGTTTGTTGCATTTTTTTGTCGTTAGCTTAGTTCTGGTATAGTTTGGTTCCTTATGATTAATAGGTAGTTCTGAGCTTGTATTACTAGCCTTACACTCATATCAGAGTAGTAAGTATGAATGCTGTTGAGAAACTTGGATTCAATTGATGAATTCATGGTTTAACAAATTTGAAAACTGAAAGTCAGTGTGTTATCTAATATTAGTGAACTTCAATATGGAAATCAAGTGTTATGCAACATACTAAGTCACTGAAGTTAGCAGAGATGGTTAATACGTTACATTTTAGGCAAATTTAGCGTTTCTTATGTTAGATCATTATTACATAACAAATTTGGTTTAAACGAGAATACTAAATAAAATGAATTCATGCAGCTAATTACTGTAAAATCATAGACCATAACTTGAATTTGTCAATCAGTCTTTCTGTTTTATATGGATCATGTATTTGTCAATAGAATTTGGCTGTGGGTATAGCGCTGGGCTTGATTCCAATCGAAGCCCATTCATATCGCTGAACTTTGATCTACTAATTTCGGGGCCAAATGCTTGGCTTACAAGGCTGGCCATATTTGATTGTAGTTAGGACCTCTAATTCTTTTGGACCTTTCAAGTTAAATAACAAATGTGAGTTCCGAATTCTTTGAATAATTTTAATGGTAGTCTACTAGTAATACCAATTAATTAGGCCTTTTAGAGATAATCCTTTACTAGAGAGCCATAGCCTCTTTTAGGATAGCCTTAAAATAAATGACGTGCGTCGCGCCAAACAAAAATTATACATTGCGTGGCCCTCTTAGTTACATTAAAATATTTTAGTACTCGGGACGCGCCATTAAGCGAATTGGCCTCCCGCAAAGTTAATAACACGTTAGTTTCTATAGACGCGTTCTTAATAAATTTACCTTCTTCAATTCGGGTTTGCATTTCATGCGATCCAAATCTAAATCCTAAAATGTTGAATAAAATGTGTCGAGGACCTGGGTGCATTTCATGTTACGTGGTCCAAAGACATGTTTTAAACGACGTTCACTTTCCTAAAATTATTAATTAAAAGCGGTAAATAATTTCAAAATTGCACTATAGGATATCATGTATTAAATCAGATTTTAGCCAATTATAATAGTTAAAGCGACCGTGCTAGAACCACGGAATCCGGGGGTGCCTACCACCTTCCCTCGGGTTAACAGAATTCCTTACTCAGAATTTCTGGTTGGCAGACTTCAAAAGAAAAGTCGAATTTTCCTTGATTTGGGATTCTAAAATAGACCGGTGACTTGGGACACCAAATAAACTATCCCAAGTGGCGACTCTGATCAAATAAATAATTCCATTTCGAATAATGTCAATTAAAGTGTAAAAACTCCCTTATACATTTTATCCTCCAGGGTAGGTGTGTAAAAAAGGAGGTGTGACAGCTCTGGCGACCCTGCTGGGGATACGAACCCAGAATCTCTGGTTCAGGGTTCAAAGAATTCGAGTTTAGTATAATTATTATATTTGGCTTTATCTGATTTTTCTATATATTCCATGCTATATGCGCTAAATATTTTACCGCTTTGATATTTGTTGAATTGTATATAAACTGTTACGAATCCCTTCCTCTCTCTGAGTCTTCTACATCATGGAGAAGGGATCACTTCGTGTAGCTTCTCTTCTGTTTAGAGTCTTTTCCCATTTAGAATGAGGTTTGGATAAGATGCTAAGCTGGCGGAGCTTTTGTATCCCCGGTACGCTGCTTACCCCTCGGCTCGAGTTGTTCGCTCGGGTAAGCCAGGTCTAGACCAATAAACCTAGGGTTTAAAACTAGAAGAACAAAACCTCATACTGGATCCCTAGTAGGAACGTTTGTTTGCATAATGTGCATTTGACTTAGGGGACTCAACACAGGGGTTGGGTCCGTCTAGGACTGGTGACCTGAAATGAAAAAGACCATCCTGATGCATCTTACGTGCTACTTGCGCATTTATTTGCTAGGCTTTGCATGTTGACCGGCTAGTATATGATGGGAGAAAATGAGAAAATAGGAGTGTTAGGACTAAGTGGGAGTAAACATTTGTTTTGAACCCAATGCCCAAATAGTACCGAAATGCTGTCGGATTTTTGAAAAAAAAAAAATAAATGAAAAATAAATTTTTGATTTTGGCAAGTCTACCCGAACTATGCTGGTTTGATTCTCACCGGATGTGAGATATGTAGGCAACCCTCATCGGGTCCAACCACCCTTTTTGTAAAAATAGACCAAAAATGTCAAAATTTTAAATTTTTATCGTAAATAAGTCGCGTGCTGCCATTCTTTTTTTAAAATAAGCTTAATGTCTCCAAAAGGGCGCCGGAAGGCCCTTTTTGCAAGATCAGCCACCTTGAGAAATTTTTAAAATGGTTTGCGGGCAGGGCCTTAAATGCTGAAAGACCGTATTTGCAAAACCAAGTCCTTGTTTTCTAAATAAAGATTTTTTGTAAAAATAGCCATTTTTCTTTGTTAGGTCAAAATAAATCATTAAATCCCCTTTTAAATAAATGTGCAGGATGAATAAAAGTAATATCAAAACCTTCTCAGTCCTGAGCGAGATCCCCTTGAAACTCCATATATGGTGGAATGATTTGGGAAAAGGGAGCAGAGAAACCGTAGTCAAGATTTTGGGCGGTCTCGTTGATTTATTGAACATCAAACCGAGGAAGGATACTATTGAGGCCCTAATACCATTTTGGGACCCGACCCATAATGTATTCCGATTTTCAGATTTTGAACTCACACCTACACTAGAAGAGATTGCGGGATACGCGGGTCTCAACGGGAACCTCTGGAGTAGATTCCCATTGGCCCCACGACCGGTAAACCTTCATAGGTTCTTGGACTTGTTGAGCATCAGCCGAGACATTTAAGACCCGCATCTAGCAGAGGGGTGCTGCACACTGCATTTCTTATATCACCGGTATGGTAACCCAAAATATTTCGAGGAGCCCAAAACAGGTTTGACGCATGCCGGTAACAAAGAAAAATGGGAAGCCCGACGGAGATTAGCCTTCATGGTAGCTTTTCTGGGAGTTGTGATCTGTCCAAGAAAAGATGGTCACATAGATCTCGGCCTTGTAGGAATGTTGGATGTTTCCATTAAGAAACCTACAAGCACAGTGGTTCCCTTGATGGTAGCGGAAATGTACCGAGCTTTGACCAAGTGTCGAGAAGGTGTGAAATTCTTTCAAGGTTGTAATCTGCTATTACAACTGTGGATACAGGAGCACCTTTGTCATCGCACGGGGTATATGAACTACGGTTTAACCGGGCTGACTTGTATTGCGGAATTCGGAACCAGGGTGATAGGTATTGAGTTCCCTGAGGGCACTGAGGCTTGGTTGTCATGCTTGAGATCTTTGACTACGGATAAAGTTGAATGGGCTTTTGGATGGCTTCCTGATACTGAGGATGTGTATACATCGGCGGAAGTACCTTATATTCTTTTGATGGGCATCCGAAGCATCCAACCTTACGCTCCCTACCGAGTCCTGAGGCAGCTAGAAAGATTTCAAACTGTTCAATGAAGACTTAAGCGGACAAGTTATTGAGTTAGGCCCAAAAGCTGCATTCCCGGAAGGAAAGATTAGACAAATATGGAATGAGTGCAGATACCTTGAGCCTAAAACTATAGTACAGGATCGGGCAAGAGGCGAGGTGGATCCCAAATACTTGACTTGGTTCGGCAAAAGATTTCAGATCCCTAAGAGACCCGCCAAAAGGCTACATGTGCAGCAATTCACCGACGGGGCCCAGGTGCAGTGGGATTCGCTAGCCAAGGAAAGGGAATACCGAGCAAGAATAGGAAAGTTAGAGCAACAGGTTCGAGATCTTCAATTCGAAAAGAGTGTACAAGCCGCGGCTGATGAAGGTGATAAAAAGAAACTGGCCCAGGAGAATGAAGCTCTCAAGGCTCAAATCCAACAAATGAAAATAGATGCCAAAAATCGAGAAAGAAGTCGGTCCGACGAGAGATTGATAAAGGGGCTGAAGAAGCAAATCTCGAATTGGCATGAGGAATTGGAGAAATCTAAAGGGAACATGGCAAGGCTTCGATCACAATGGGCAAAGAAGACTAAGGAAAGAGCCCAGTTTGTACAACAAATGAAAAGAAACTACGAGGGAACCATTGCTAATATGAAGAGAAAAATGAATACCCTTGGAGAAAAGGCAGCCCAGCGGGACAAAGAATTTCAGGCCGAGAGGGAACAATGTTATGGGTTAATCGCCGAGATGGAAAAGGAAATAAAATTGTTACAAGACCATCACTTCCAAGATTCTCAGGTGCTAGAGACTCGTACCCAACAGATAAGTCGACTACTCCAAGAAAAGGGCCGAATCAGGGAAAGAATCATAAGCATTGCAAATTATATCATTAGGAAATGTCAAGCCGGTGAACGAATGGGTCGTACCACTTTCTTTGCTTTCGAGATGATATTTGTTCATCAGGTTATGAATGATTTGGAGCAGTTGTAAAGGGGTCTTGCACGCAGGCCCGCGGTGATGCCGAATGATGCCCCGCGGGCCCCAGGATTTGAAGCTTTGATGTATTCCTAGTTATCGAGTCTGTATTTTGTTTTTGAGTCTATTTTGAAATTTCATTTTAAGTAAAAAAATAGTCTAGTAGCTTTGTAATCGCAGTTTTTATTAATGAAAAATGGAAAATCCCAAAAATTGTTCTCTTATTTTTGCATCTATTTGCAAGAACTACGCTTGGTCTGATTCATGCGAGGTCTTGATACGTAGAAAATCTCCATAAGATTCGACTGTAATCCTAAGAAAAAGAGAAAAAGAGAAATACAAGGGAAGAAAATAAAAGGAAAAACAAGAAAGGAAAAGAAACGCAAAAGAAGAAAATAAGGTATTAGAGAAAAACCATGGCAAAAGAAAAGGAAAAGCAGAAAATGGAAAAAATAGAGGGAAAAGAAAATGAGAGAAAGACAAAAAGAGAAACAAAAGCAAACAAAACAAAAAGAAAAGCCGGGATGACGCATGCAATTATAGCAAGCATGTAGATACTCATTTAATGGTATAGGTGAATCACACCCCAATGTGCGGTTACCTATCTGTTATTTGTTTCAAACTAACCGATGTTGCTGTCAATCCAGCCCAGCTTTTAGAAACGGTGGTTGGTTGTGATTCACTGGAATCACATAAATACTTTACCAGATCGAAAGGCAGTATGGAAATGTCTGCAGAAATGACTTTGCCCGCAATTCCTATATCTGAAGATAGCCCCATCTCGGGGATCCCAGCATCTGAGTTTGTCACAGCCGAAGAGAATCGGATACTGCATATTCGACTCATGGAAATGTGGGATGCCTGGAACAATGGAAGAGAACCTCCAAGCTCCATCCCTGGATTTCATGAACTATTTCCTAGATCCGGGGGTACTTCCAACGTCCCCATTAGCCACACAAATACTCTGTTGGGACAGCCTACTATGACCGCCCACTTCATAGGAACACCTTCTAAGGTCCGCCCCCAGGTGTTCCCATTAGGAGCAGCTCCTAATATCTTCACTGCTCCACCATGCTCCGCTACAACACAACCATCACTACCAAAGCATGCTTTTGACCCTTCGGTTTTCACCTTCCAAAACCCTGTGTTTCAGGCTGACCCTCCTCAGTATCCTCAATATACTTACTCTCAGCCGCCACCATATGAGCTTACACCAAGGCAAGACAAAACCCCCAAAGCCCCAGAGCAAGATGAGATGGCAAAGAGAATGAGAAGCCTCGAGCAGAGCTTAAAGAATATGCAAGGCTTGAGCGGGCAAAAAAGTATCTCCTATACAGATCTGTGCATGTTTCCTCATGTACACTTTCCTTCAGGGTTTAAAACACCAAAATTTGAAAAGCACGATGGGCACGGCGACCCTATTGCTCATTTGAAGAAGTATTGCAATCAGCTACGTGGGGCCGGCGGAAAAGAAGAGTTGTTGATGGCCTATTTCGGAGAGAGCTTAGTAGGCATTGCCTCAGAATGGTACATGGACCAAGACATCTCATGTTGGCACATTTGGGACGATCTTGCCAGAGACTTTGTAAGACAATTTCAATATAACATTGATATCGCACCGGATCAGAATTCTCTGGCAAATCTGAAAAAGAAACCATCAGAAAGCTTCAGAGAATACGCTATTAAATGGCGCGAGTAGGCATCAAGAGTAAAACTTCCCATGGACGAGGTAGAAATGGTCATTGTCTTCCTCCAGGCCCAAGAAGCAGATTATTTTCAGAATATGATGTCGGCCATGGGCAAGCCTTTTGCAGAGGCAATCAAAATTGGCGAGATGGTAGAGAACGGTTTGAAAACTGGTAGAACTTTGAGTCAATCGGCCATCAGAGAAACCTCCCAGGCCATCCAAGGCGGGTCTGGAGGGATGGCCAAAGGTAAAAAGAAAGAAGAAATAGTTATGGTAGCATCAGGGGGAAGAAGATACCAGGTTCCTAGACCCGTGTTCTCTGAAAGAACCCCTCAACACTGCTATCCTCATACTGATATGGCTTATGCTTCCCCACATTATGCGGTCATGAATGCTCAAGCTTTCGGTCGACCGCAGCCACAAGCCAACAGAAATCAACCTCCATTCCAAAGAAACCAGCCTCCTCACCAGTACCACTATAACCCCCGACCACCACAAAATAACTTCTGTCCTCGAGAACCACCCAGAAGACCAAACTTTACGCCGATTGGTGAACCCTACTCCAGTCTATTCCTGAAGCTCATCCAGATGAATCTGTTGCAACCTATCCCCCAAAACAGGCAAAACCCGAACTCACCATCCTATCAACGGGGCATTCGATGTGCTTATCACTCAGGAGCCGAGGGGCATAGTACAGACAACTGTTGGACATTGAAGAAAGCCGTGGAAGATCTGATAGAACAAGGAAAAATAGTGTTGAGGGACGAAGAAGCCCCAAATGTGACCAACAATCCGTTGCCCGCTCACAATAACGGGCTGGTAATTGGGATGATTTGTGAAGACAGGGAGTTTGATCCAGCCCTAAAAGCCATAATTGCTATCTCCGATGTAGAAAGGAAGCCCAAGGCAGCCCCAAAAAAGGAAAAAAGGTAGAAGAAGAATAAAATTATCAAGACTGAGCCTGAGAAGAAAGCTGAAACAAAAGAAGAAACGGTGCCTCCTAAAATCAGAGTTCTTTATATTCCACGAGGTCGCCAAGAAAAACCACTGGTTGTGAGTGCTCCAAGAAAGTTTAAAGTAAAAAAGGGAACACAAATGTATGTGCCTAAAGGAGCTTATGTGGTACGGGGGACAATTAAACCGCCTCGACTGAATGAGCCAGTGGTTATTGGACGCGTACCACAGAAGCTAATGACCTATCCTTCTGCAGTGCCATGGAACTATCAGCAGACGATGGTTACATACAAGGGCAAAGAAATCTCAGAAGAACTTATAGGAATAACCTCTATTGAGAAATATTCAAATGTACAGGAGGTAAAAAATGCCACACGGAAGCGCTTCCCGTCCAAGAAGCCAATGAGTGCTGAGGAAGCAGAGGCCTTCTTCCATAAAATGAAGATGCCTAATTATAAAACAGTAGATCAATTGAGAAAATATCCTGAGCAAGTATCGTTGTTGTCATTGGTGACGAAATCCTCCAAACATCAGAAGATCCTTATGAAAACTCTGAATGATGCGTATGTGCCAATTGAAACTTCAGTCGAACAACTCGAAAGAATGGCAGAAATATTCTTCGCCGTCAATCAACTCTCTTTTAGTAAAAATGACTTGCCTCTAGAAGGCACAGCCCACAACAAATCCTTACATCTGACTGTCAAGTGTGAAGGTTACTATGTTAAGCGAGTTATGGTGGATAGAGGCTCGGGCGTTGACATTTTCCCACTCTCGACACTGCAAAAAATGAAGATTGGGACTGGAAGGATTCGTCCCAATAATGTTTGTGTGAGAGCTTTTGATGGCATTAAGAGGGACACCATCAGTGAAATTGATTTGATATTAACCAAAGGCCTGGTGGATTTCGAGGTAACCTTCCAGGTGTTGGACATGGATACATCTTACAATTTTCTTCTAGGAAGGCCGTGGATCCATGCTGCGGGAGCTGTACCCTCCACCAGATAGTGAAATTTGAGTATGAAGATCAGGAAATTGTGGTCCACGGAGAAGACGAGCAATCCATTTGTCGGGACCCATCTATCCCATGCTTGGAGGCGAGGGAAGGAAGTGAGCATATTATTTATCAAGCCTTTGAAATTGTGGTGGCAAATCAGTAGGAGGAAGGAAATCCGTGCCCCCAGCCTTTCCTGTCTAATGCTTCAATTATGGTGGCCAAAGAGATGATTAGACACGGTTTCAAACCAGGAAAAAGATTGGAAAAAGCTTTAAAAGGAATATCCGAGCCGGTAACTCTACCCACAACACAAAAGTTCTTCGGGATAGGTTTCCACCCTACCCCAGATGATGAGAAATGGGCCGAGGAAAGAAAGAAGGAATGATATGTTCTGCCACAACCATTGCCACATCTCTATGATACTTTTGTCAAGCCTAAGGAGTTCGAAGACATATGTGGAGCTATGAGACAAATGCTTTATGAAACTAACATGGTTCAGCCAGGGGAGGGTACTAGTACCGCTGAGGTGCTCTACATGAAAACAGATGCTAAACTCCAAAACTAGAAGGCTACGCCATTCCCGATCAGGAGGGAGTCCCGGTAGTCTAGCCCTGCCACTTTTTCTACATCCCGAGTTGTTTCAGGGTGTAACTCGGATGCTTCTTTTAGTTTCTTGTCTTTTAAATTCCTGAATGTAAACCCTGTTATCTTTCCAAATTCCAAGAAATGAATTTAATATTTCATCGTCCATTTTTCTCTTTATTCTTTCTGATTTTTGTTATTTTCCTTTTCATTTCTCTTTTCAGTTATAATAATGCGGCTTTAAATAACATGACATGCTTGCGGACTTCACGCCCAGACTCAAACACGCTGTCTAACTGTGAAATAATGAACCAAGAACTGAAATACGATGAAGAAGAGGCTTTTAGGTAAATAAATCGAGAACTGGAACAATTTGAGAACAAACCTAAGCCAAATCTGAATGACACTGAACTTGTTAATTTGGGAACAACTGAAGAAATAAGGGAAACCAAAATAAGCATTCACACAGACGAGAAAACTCGAGATGCAATAATCCAACTCCTGTTTGAGTTTAAAGATGTGTTTGCTTGGTCATATGATGACATGCCAAGACTGAGCGTTGATCTAATGGTGCATAAATTGTCAATCTACCCCAATTGTCCTCCAGTTCAGCAAAAGCAAAGAAAATTTAAGACTGATATCAGTGATAAGATCAAAGAAGAAAGCACAAAACAGTTGAAGGCGAGGGTAATCCGAGTGGTCCGATATACCATGTGGTTGGCTAACGTAGTTCCAGTGCCAAAGAAATATGGGAAAACCCGGGTGTGCGTGGACTATCGAGATTTGAATAGGGCAAGTCCCAAAGATAATTTCCCTTTGCCCAATATCCACATCCTTGTTGATAACTGCGCCAAACATGAGATACAGTCCTTCGTGGATTGTTACGCAGGATATCACCAGGTGTTGATAGATGAGGAAGACGCCGAGAAGACAGCCTTCACAACACCATGGAGTACCTACTGTTATCGGGTTATGCCATTTGGGCTGAATAATGCCGGTGCAACCTATATGATAGCTTTGACCTCCATTTTCCATGACATGATGCATAAAGAGATAGACGTATATGTGGATGACGTAATCATCAAGTCCCAAACTCAGAGTGACCACGTTCGAGATTTGAGAAAGTTCTTTGAACGACTGCGCAAATATGATTTGAAGCTGAATCCGGCTAAATGCGCTTTTGGAGTCCCATCAGGCAAACTCCTGGGTTTCATAGTCAGCAGGAGAGGTATCGAATTAGATCCAACAAAGATAAAGGCTATTCGAGATTTACCTCCTCCAAGAACTAAGAAACACGTGATGAGCTTACTCGGTAGGTTAAACTATATCAGTCGGTTCATTGCTCAACTGACTACCACATGTGAGCCCATATTCAAACTATTGAAGAAAGATGCCGCAATCAAATGGGCATCTGAATGTCAAGAGGCCTTCGACAAAATCAAGGAGTATCTGTCAAATCCTCTAGTCTTGGTCCCTCCAGAGCCGGGGAGACCTCTCTTCTTGTATCTGACAGTTTTAGAAAATTCTTTTGGTTGTGTCCTCGGGAAACACGATATAACCGGCAAGAAAGAGCAGGCAATTTACTATCTGAGCAAGAAGTTCACCAGTTACAAAGCTAAATACACTTTGTTGGAGAGAATGTGTTGTGCTTTGACGTGGGTCGCTCAAAAGTTGAGACATTATCTTCAAGCCCATACTACCTACCTCATAACCAGGTTGGATCCTTTGAAGTACATATTCCAGAAACTGATGCCCACTGGAAAACTAGCAAAGTGGCAAATCTTGCTCACTGAATTTGACATAGTCTACGTCACTCGCACGACAATGAAAGCACAGGCGTTGGTAGATCATCTAGCCAAAACCCAGTTGACGAGAAATACCAACCATTGAGCACATACTTCCCAGATGAGGAGGTAAATTCAGTAGAAGCCATCTCTGAGGACACTCGTGCTTGGAAAATGTTCTTTGATGGAGCAGTAAATGCGAGAGGTGCAGGCATAGGGGCAATCTTGATTTCGCCCATTGGTCAGCACTACCTAGCTACAACCAGGATCCGGTTCTTCTGTAAAAACAACACGGCTAAGTATGAAGCATGTATCATGGGCATAAATATGGAAATCGACCAAGATGTTGAAGATTTATTGATCATGGGGGATTCAGATCTAATTATTCGGCAAGCCCAGGGAGAGTGGGAGACTCGAGATGTTAAGCTCATTCCCTATTGGCAACATGTAGAAGATCTCACCAAGCACTTCAAGTCAATAGATTTTAGGTACATCCCTCCGTGTCACAATGAACTAGCCGATGCACTCGCCACTCTGGCGTCGATGCTGCCTTACCCAGGCAAGGCTCATATCGATCCTCTGGAAATTCAAATCAAAGAAAAGCATGGTTATTGCAATACGGTCAAGGCGGAACCTAGCACCCAGCCATGGTATCATGATATCAAGAGATTCCTGAAAATACAAGAATACACCAAGCAAGCCACTGGAGATCAAAAGAGAACCATTAGACGGCACGCGAGTGGTTTCTTCTTAAGCGGTGATGTTTTGTATAAAAGGACCCCGGTCCTCAACTTACTAAGATGTGTAGATGCTGAGGAAGCCGGAAGAATTATGCATGAAGTACACACGGGAGTATGCGGACCTCATATAAATGGTTATGTATTGGCAAAGAAAATCCTGCGAGCAGGGTATTACTGGATAACCATGGAAAAGGACTGCTTCAGCTTTGTTTGCAAATGTCATCAATGCCATGTGCACAGTGATTTGATTCATGCACCTCCAACAGAACTTCATCCGATGTCAGCACTTTGGCCATTCATTGCTTGGGGTATGGATGTCATTGGGCCAATCGAGCCGAAAGCTTCGAATGGACATAGATTCATATTGGTTGACATTGACTACTTCACAAAATGGGTTGAGGCCATCACTCTTAAGTCAGTTACCAAGAAGGTTGTGGTAGACTTTGTGCACTCCAATCTCATTGCTGCTTTGGCATTCATGCAACTATCATTACCGACAATGCTGCAAACTTGAACAGTCGTGTGATGGTAGAAGTATGCGAACAGTTCAAGATAACGCATAGACACTCTACTCCTTATCGGCCGAAAGCCAATGGTGTCATTGAAGCAGCAAATAAGAACATCAAGAAGATTTTGAGAAAGATGATTCAAAGCTCCAGGCAATGGCATGAAAAGCTGCCTTTTGCTTTACTCGGATATCGTACCACGATGCGTATATCAATCGGAGCGACCCTGTACTTGTTGGTTTACAGAACAGAAGTTGTCATACCTGCAGAAGTAGAAGTCCCTTCGCTCCGGATTATTGTTGAAGTAGAAATTGAGGACAGTGAGTGGGTTAAGACCCGATTGGAGCAGTTGACATTAATTGATGAAAAAAGAATGGCCGCAGTTGTCATGGGCAGTTGTACCAGCAAAGAATGGCCCGCGCCTATAACAAGAAAGTACGTCCCAGGAATTTTGAAGTGGGACAACTCGTGCTGAGATGCATTATTCCCCATCACCAAGAAGCAAAAGGAAAATTTGCTCCTAATTGGAAGGGCCCATACATAATACGAAAAATATTGCCGAGAAGAGCATTGTATCTGGGAGACATTGAAGGCAATGATCCTGAAATAGCAGTCAATGCAGATGCAATAAAAAGGTACTATGTCTAGGCCTCCTGGGGAGATGGCTTATGTGTAATTGAGATGACGAAGGCTTTCCTTCCCGCTACCCCAAACACTATCAATCATTTGTAAACCCTTTGAGCTGGTTACGCTTCTTTGGTCACCCTCTTTGTAACCCGGAAGAAGAAAAAGAAAAGAAAAGAAAAGAAAAGAAAAGGAAAAGAAAAGAAAAACAAAATAAAAACAAAAATAAAAACAAAAACAAGTTATTTCCTTGAACTACGTTTGACTTGATTCCGAAAGGATATGTAGGTAGCCTCTCGTTGAGGTTCTGTCACACCAAAACAAAAATTCCAATTTTCCCAAAAACTGAAACTGGGGCAGATGATATGATAGCTCGGTTATGAATCCGCCGAAACGGTTCCAAAGTTGTAGTTCCGCCCAAAGTCATTTTTACCTAAAAACCTTATTCAAGTTATTCCGATCAATTGGCAAAGGCAGGGGAGTGAAAAACATCATTGTTGGAATCTGATACAATTCAAATTGAGAAAAATAAAATAAGAGAGTCTTATTGGTGAAGACCTTCGGGCACCATAAGGCGATGGTGAGTAGAGAAATTTAAAATAAGAGAGTCCGCTTAGTGAAAACTCGTAAAGAGCACTATTGGGCGACGGTGAGAAGAGAAATGAGAGAGGTCGAATGGCAAAAACCCGCAAAGGGTGCTGTCGGCCGAAAAGAAGACATATCACCACTAAAAGAGTCCTGGAAAGGTTCCCTAGATTTGAAACGCAGAACAATGGGTTCACGAGAAGTTGGAAAGTTTGTGTGGGTCAGGCATCCAGTCGAAGAAGCATGTCATGTTCATTGGAAGCCAGCATTCATCTCAGATAAGTCCTTCTCTTCCCCCGAAAGGGACGCTTCTCTTTAAACTCATATGCTTTCTTTTTGTATATTTCTTCCTTGAATCCCTTTCGGTTTAACTCTGATTCCATGACTATTACAAAGAAAAGGTGTCAGGACTGGTTTTATAGGGCTCCGCCTGGCAAAAGCCAAAGAAAATACCCAGCCTCAGCTGGTGCGTCAGGCCAATCCCGACTGACCATGGTGGTTGATGCTTTTAAAGCAAAGACATTGGAAAGGAAAGAAAGTCAAAGGTACAGGTCCTAAGAGCAGAATAAAGTGAAAAGGCCAGAACCCACACGGGCGAGTCATCATGAATTTCTAAAGTTGAGTCCTGTCAGTTTGAAAAGAGATTCTCCCTCAAGACCAACAAGCAACAAAGTTCTCAACGGAAATTGGGCCGGGATCAAGCAATTGAGAGGATCAAAGCCACAAAACCAACCACCGTTTCAAACTAAGCATTGTTCTTTATTGAAAGTTAAAACAGGTATAATTCAGGCAACCATGCAAGAAGCGGGTGTAACCCAAAAGAGAAATGCATGCGCAAGTGCTGAAACATCTTTGCAGCAGGGAATCGACCAAAAAGGAAGTTTCTCCCCAAATTCTTTTATGCGTTTTGCTAAATAAAAAAGGAAAACACATAAAAAAGAAAACAAAAGAAAAAGAAAGAAGAAAAGAAATGAAAATAAAAATCCCAAAAGAAAAACAAATCATGATAGCATAGGATCCCATTCCTTAAATATCCCGGCATAACCTGTGGATCCCCTGGCATAACCTAAGGGGCTTTTTTCTTTCCAAATCCGGGCATAACCCGAGTATCTCCCTGGCGTAACCCAAGGAGCTTTTTTTTTCCACATCCTGGCATAACCCATGGATCCCCCTAGCATAACCCAATGGGCCTTTTTCTTTCCAAATCCCGGCATAACCTGAGGATCTCCCTGGCATAACCCAAGGAGTTTTTTCTTTTCAAATCCCGGCATAACCCAAGGATCTCCCTAACCAAGAAATTTTTTCTTTCCAAATTCCGGCATAACCCGAGGATCTCCCTAGCATAACCCAAGGAGCTTTTTTCTTTCCAAATCCCGGCATAACCCGTGGATCCCCCTTGCATAGCCCAAGGGGCTTTTTTCTTTCCAAATCCCAGCATAACCCGAGGATCTCCCTGGCATAACCCAAGGAGATTTTTCTTTCCATATCCCGGCATAACCCGAGGACCTCCCTGGCATAACCCAAGGAGCTTTTTCTTTTCAAATCCCGGCATAACCTGTGGATCTCCCCGGCATAACCCAAGGAGCTTTTTGTTCCCAAATCCCGGCATAACCCGAGGAACTCCCTGGCATAACCCAAGGAGCTTTTTTCTTTCCAAATCCCGGCATAACCCGTGGATCCCCCAGCATAACCCAAGGGGATTTTTTCTTTCCAAATCCCGGCATAACCCGAGGATCTTCCTGGCTTAACCCAAGGAGCTTTTTCTTTCCAAATCCCGGCATAACCCGAGGATCTCCGTGACATAACCCAAGGAGCTTTTTTCTTTCCAAATCTCGGCATAACCCGTGGGTCTCCCTGGCATAACCCAAGGAGCTTTTTTCTTTCCAAATCCCGGCATAACCCGAGGATCTCCCTGGCATAACCCAATGAGCTTTTTCTTTCCAAATCCCGGCATAACCCGAGGATCTCCCTGGCATAACCCAAGGAGCTTTTTTTTTCCGTCCCGGCATAACCCGAGGACCTTTTTTCTTTTTCGGCACAACCCGGTCATTTCCCAGCATAACCTGGATTCATTCACAAGGATACACAATCCTGATTTGATCACTTAGATATGTGTCACAATTAACTCACAAAATTTTCCTAGTGAAAACCGGGGCAGAAAACTTCGTTCGCTCGTTTGTTTTGGTATCTTAAGAAGGTTGACCTTAAGACATAGGGTTCGAGACGACAAAAGAATGAGTCTCAATCCAGGATAAGGAAAAGAAGGCAAAAGAACAAGAAGTGAATTCAAAATGCTGAAGTGAACAAAGATGCGGACTGCTCATAACGTGATTGAAGTCGCAAGCTCCGCCTAGGCCATTTTGCACAATGTTGAAGAAAGAACCAATACCTACAGCTGGCAAGCATCAAGATTCGGATTAGAGTCCACAACAAAAGCAGCTAAGACTCAAGATCAAGTTTCAAGAGAATTATAGATAGGAATCTTGTAACTCATAGTTGATAGGCATAGCTAGCTTAACTTTGAATTTCCTTTTGGTGTAATAAGGAGGTCAGCAAGCAGTAGCAGCAACAACAATAATGAAATTACAGCTCCTGGTAGTCCCAACTACCGATACTCTAGAACTTCACTAACCTGATTTCTTTATAGCCAAGGATATGTAGGCAACCTTTGAAGNTAGCCATTTTACATTTTTGTTTAATTTTCTTTCTTTAATTGGAATTTAGTTAGTTTTAGGAAAATTAATTAGTTTAATTTTAGCTTAATTCAAGTCATTGTTTTAATTTTTGTTTTTAACAAAAAAAAACAAAAAATCACAAAAAAGAAATGAAATGAAAATGAATTGTTTTAAATAAAAGAAAAGGCTTAATTAAGAAATAAATAAAAAGAGAAGGAGACATCAGGCCACCCAGTTTTTGGGCCAAAGACCAGCCCAAACCCCTCTAATTCCCTTTGAATTTTACCCAGCCCAATTGTCCGATCCGGTCCAGACCCCCCATATACGAAACGACGCCGTTTCAGGGTCTTTGAACCATGATCGTTGGATCTCATCAATCCAACGTTTCGAAACTAACGAGGTTCCTACTATTTAAATGTCGGATAGGCCCCCCTACCCCCTCAATCATCTCTCACTCTCTCCCTGTAACGCCAGCAAAATGCCACCACTCCTCCGCCGTCCGCTGCCGGCCGAAAATCGCCTCACGGCGGTGACCGGTCTCCAAATGACCCAAAATTTACACCCCATGCTCCTCTCCTCCTCCTCAGTCCATATCCAACCTTGTCTTCCCTCAAATCTTAGCCAGTTTCTTCGAATTTCAAATCGAAAATCCGGACCAAAACAACTACTCACCCAAATCTAACCAAATTTACACCCTATACTCTCCTAACCCCCCTCTTCCCAAATCCCTATCTAGATTCTTTCGAATGTTTCCAAAGCCTCTCGAATTTTAGATCTTAGACCGGTAGAACCCTACAAATCTGAGTTCCTCAAATTTTTCCCAATTTCCCGAGTCCGGAGTTCGAGTCAAGTCTCGAGATAATGTGTTCGTTTGTTTTTATTGAAGAACACACGTTCACATCATTCCGGGGCTCGAATCAGAGTTCAGTTGGTTCAAACTTGCATAGGTAAGTTTTTCTATTACTTTTTTTCTTTTATTATTTGAATCTTAAAATTAGTTTAAACTTTGTTTAATCCATTCATGTACATTTCTATAGGTTTTAATTAGTTTATACATGATTTTTGTCTGTTCATATTAGTTTAGTTTTAATTCATAATATGTCGGTTTTAATTCATAATTTGGTTATTGATTAATGTTTGTTCATGGTCGATTCTGCTCTGGTGATTGTTTCAATAATTAGTTTAATTTTGATTTTGATTTGGTTTATGGTTAATCATGTTTCATGATTTCTGATTAGTTTAATTTTGTTTCGATGAATGTTGTTGTTTCAATTCAGTGTTTCTACTAAGTATAGGCTTTAATTCTCTAAGCAATCCTGTTTAGTCAGTATTTGATTTTTATTTTGTTGTTATTTCAGTGTTTAGTTTAATCGGTAGTTTCTTATTATTGTTGTTCGTTTAGTTGTTTGGATATAGCTGAGTTAGATTTTTTTTCGTTTAACTATAGTCAAATCCTGACCAATGTAAGGGAATTGGGGTTTAGTTTGATTAGGCTCAGTAATTTCAGAATAAGGACAAGGGTAGTATAGGTTTTTTCTAAATGAGAATCTTGCAGTAATAAGAATTAGAAACCCTTAGAACCTTCTAGATGGGGCTCAGTTTAGAATTTCACAAAAGCTATTGGTGTAACTTGAGAAATAAGTCAGAGAATGAAGGTTTAACTATTAAAAACTAAAAATAAAAAGGGGGAAAAATGGGTAAATGAAATATAGAAGCTTTCCCCTCCCCCTCCCCCCATTTTCTGCCTATAAAAGGCAGTACCCCTGCCTTCTTTCACAGGTTTTTAGATCTGAAAATTCCCCCCCAAAAAGTGTTCTACAAGTTTGGACAATCTGAAAAATTTGAATTTCAAATTCAAAATTCAAATCTGAAATCGAGAGTTAGAAATTGCCTCTTAGATCTTAAGCCTTCAAAAAAAAAACAAAAATAGTACAAAAAACCCAAAAAAAATTGTTTTATTGAAGTTCTCTTGCAATACCTTCGAAAATCCAACTCTCAATTAGAAATTTTTGCTCATTTGAGATCCAAAATGGCCTGAATCATCCTGGTTTTCAATAATTGAAGTTTCAAAACTCCTGGAGTCATTTTCAAGTTGAATCTGGCTTATTCAGTTAGGATTTTGGTTATTTAGTGGTTGTCAATTGCTGGAGATTGTTTAACATTGTTTCTGGGACTCGAGATTGGTGTTAAGATGATAATTCACTACTGAATTGCCTTTGATGTTCTGCTTCTGTTTGAGCTGATTCCTCACCCTTACTTTGTTTTGATTCCAGGTATTCTTCAATCTCAAGAGATATGTGAAGAACTAAATTATTGGTTGTATTCAAACTATTGAAGGAATGATACGTTTCTGATGCTATTTTGTGTTTAGTTTCAACTGTTAAGTTATGCCGTGTTAATAATTGAGATTTAGGTAATCTAGACCTTATGATATTGTAAGAACTGGACTGTTTAAACTGGATTCGATTTTGTTTGTTTCATTTTTGTGTCGTTAGCTTAGTTCTTGTATATTTTGGTTCCTTACGATTAATAGGTAGTTCTGAGCTTGTATTACTAGCCTTACACTCCATATCAGAGTAGTAAGTATTGTTGAGAAACTTGGATTCAATTGATGAATTCATGGTTTAACACATTTGAAAAATGAAAGTTAGTGTGTTATCTGTTATTAGTGAACTTCAATATGGAATTCAAGTGTAATGCAACATGCTAAGTCACTGAACATAGCAGAGATGATTAATACGTTACATTTTAGGCAAATTCAGCATTTCTTATGTTAGATCATTATTACATAACATATTTGATTTAAATGAGCATGCTAAATAAAATGAATTCATGCAATTAATTAGTGTAAAATCATAGACCATAACTTGAATTTGTCAATTAGTTTTTCTGTTTCATATGGATCATGTATTTGTCGATAGAATTTGGTTGTGGGTACAGCGCTGGGCTTGAGTCCAATCGAAGCCTATTCATATCGCTGAACTTTGATCTACTAATTTTGGGCCCAAATGCTTGGCTTACAAGGCTGGCCATATTTGATTGTAGTTAGGACCTCTAATTCTTTTGGACCTTCCAAGTAAAATAACAAATGTGAGTACCGAATTCTTTGAAGGATTTTAATGGTAGTCTATTAGTAATATCAATTAATCAGCCCTTTTAGAAACAATCCTTTAATAGAGAGTCATAGCCTTTTTTAGGATAGCCTTAAAATAAATGAGGTGCGCCGCGCCAAACAAAAATCATACATTGCGTGGCCCTCTTAATTACATTAAAATATTTTAGCACTCGGGATGCGCCATTTAGTGAATTTTCGTGGCCTCCCGCAAAGTTAATAACACGTTAGTTGCTATAGACGCGTTCTTAATAAATTTACCTTCTTAAATTTGGGTGTGCATTTCATGCGACCCAAATCCAAATCCTAAAACGTTGAATAAAATGTGTCGAGGACCCGGGTGCATTTCATGTTATGTGGTCCGAAGACATGTTTTAAACGATGTTCACTTTCCTAAAATTATTAATTAAAAGCGGTAAATAATTTTAAAATTGCACTATAGGATAACATGTATTAAAATTAAATTTTAGCCAATTATAATAGTTTAAGAGACCGTGCTAGAACCACGAAATTCGGGGGTGCCTAACACCTTCCCTCGGGTTAACAAAATTCCTTACTCGGAATTTCTGGTTCGCAGACTTCAAAAGGAAAGTCGAATTTTCCTCGATTTGGGATTCTAAAATAAACCGGTGACTTGGGACACCAAATAAACAATCCCAAGTGGCGACTCTGATCAAATAAATAATCTCATTTCGAATAATATCACTTAAAGTGGAAAAACTCCCTTGTACATTTTATCCTCCGGGGTAGGTGTGTAAAAACGGAGGTGTGACAACTACAACTAAGCTAAGATAGAACAAAAAATACCCAAACAATCTTTTCACCCCACACTTAAAATGGTGCAATGTCCTCAATGCACACTGAACATAACAAGAGGGTAAAAAAACTCCCTAGTAGGCCAAAGGCCGAAGAATTAGCAGCTCACTGGATACTCAGACTTCTCCCAGGTATGATCCTTTGTGCGGGTACCTCACACTTAGTTTCAACCACCTGCTCGCTTTTGCACATGCCTATTGGCTTTTGACTCCATGCTCGTACTTCTACAAAATACAAAAACTACAAAGAATAACACAATTAAAAAAAAGGCAAAAGTAAAAAAAAAAGAAAAATAAAATTGGATTGCCTCTCAACAAGCGCTTGATTTAACGTCGCGGCACGACACCATCACTTTCACCACCTTTCCTTCCACTTTGAGGATATAAATTGTGCCCCCAATTTTGCATCACCTTTTCTATCACGTTCATGGGGCGGTGGTGTGAAAATAAAGGAACCAAGCAAATAATATCGTATCTTGCACTTCTTGGCCCTTAAGTGAGGAATATCATTTTGTCTCCTCGGTATTGCAAATTTCAGAATACAAACACTGTGTTCCTCATCCATTGACCCCTCTATATGCTCGGCTGGATCAATTCCCATGTCACCAACCAAACATAATGTTGAAAAGTGTTTAGAATGAGGTCCAATATGCTCCAACTCCAAAATTGCATTATTTTTGACATCCTCAATTTTGCACTCTTCGTCAACCTTGGCATCATTAATAATATTTTTGTCTAATAATTGGTATTCTCGTTCTAGCTCCTCAATTTGGTCTAGAAGATCTTATTTAGCTTCACACAACTTATCACTGAATTTTTGGGCGTCACATGCATCAACCTTTGCACTCATATTGCATCCAAGTTCCGCACAGCCAAGCTAAACCTGTCAATTTCTTGTGCAAGATCAACCCTCTCCTTAGACCAATCATTTAACAACGTTGTTAGCAAACAACGTCGTTGCGCATATTCTCTTAATCGATAATGTTCTTCACAATACCAACCCTTACTCCCACATTCAAATTCAGACTTCCAAGATGTCAGGTCATGACAAGCCTAAAAATACGGGCCATAAAAATCTTCCGTCAACCATGCGTCTTCATTAATAACCTTATCTATGTATGATTTCCCAGATGTCATGCTGAGAGAACTAGAAACACACTAAGAGAAAAATCAATCAAATAGTTATAAAATTAAAAATATTTACAAAGAAAAAAATAAAGCTTGTAAAGATAATAGTAAAAGTCTAATTTAGTAGAATAGTTAATTTCTAAGTCCCTGGCAATGGCACCAAAAACTTGTTACTCCCAAACGCACACGCAAGTATACGTGGTCGACAAGTAATATAGAATTGTAAGTTCAGATATCGTACCCACAAAGACTTGTTATTAACTATCAACTAAATTAAAACAAATAATTAATCTATTCAAGCGAATTTTAACGTATAAATATTTAACTAAAA
>MU691404.1:154430-188211 GCA_026770625.1 Nicotiana glauca
ATATATATATATATATATATATATATATATATATATACACATACTACGGCGTGCAACCCGATCCAATAATACTAGTCGACTGTGCTCACTGGGGGTGTTTAGACTCCGGAGGGGCTCCTACAGCCCAAGCGCTATATTGCTGCGGCGTGCAGCCCGATCTGTATAAATGTACTACTGCAGCATGCAGCCCGATCCATATAATATACTGCTGCGGCGTGCAGCCTGATCCATAACATATCAAATACCCTCACTGTTGGGTTCTCAACCCCTCTCAGTCAATATAAACTTAGCCCCTCGGGTATACTTGGATAAGATAAGGGTCCCAGCCCACATATTACTCTCATTTTGATTTAGCTATTTCAAAGCCGGTTCATACTAGATTAAACAGTTAGAAACATGACTGAGGTTATGATTTTAATAAGTAAAGTGAGGTCAACCAGTACAAATGCCCCTAAGGGTTCTACAGATCGGCACAAGGCCCCAAACATGGCAACTAGCCCAAACTATAATGATATTAATTAAATCTCAGTCAAAATACAGTAGAACCATCAATCGGGATAGACCTAGTCCGAATCCCCAGTAGTAATGGACCCCACGCTCATCATGCAGCGTGTGTCTCACCTCAACATAGCACTACGTTATGCAAATTCGGGGTTTCAAACCCTCAGGACATCATTTATAACCATTACTCACCTCAAGCCGGCCAAAATCCTAGCTCGCTATGCCCTTGCCTCGTAAATCAACCTCCTCGAGCGTCAAATCTGATCAAAACTACAAGGAATACGTTACAATAGGCTAAAGGAACACATCCCAATCGAAAAGACTCGAAAAATATTAAAATTCACGAAATTGGCAAAACCCGAGCCCCGGGCCCACTTCTCGAAAAATCAGAAAATTAATATCACCGGATTTCTCATCTCGCCACGAGCCTATACATATCAAATTTACCAAAATCGGAGTCCATTTGGCCCCTCAAATTCCACTTTGAAATACCAAATTCCCAAGCCCTAGCTTTACCCTCTTTTGATAAATTCCCACAAATTTCAATGTAAATTCTACCATTAATTCATGTATTTAGGTCAAGAAACTCACCTCCAATCACACCTAGACGAAATCCCCTTCAAATTCCGTCCAAGAAGTCTCAAGGTTGCTTAAAAATTGTTGAAATGGACTTAAGCTCGCTGAACAAAATGAGCTTTAAAAATCCTTCTGAGAACAGTGATTTTTGCATCGGCGGTTCCATTACTGCATTTACGGCTACCGCTTCTGCGGATCCTCATTAATCCAACGACCGCTTCTGCGGTCCTCTATCCGTATTTACGAACCTCGCCTCTGCGGATAACTGTCTGCTTCTGCGGAAATACAAAACCCACAACTTTTTGCTTCTGTGACACAGCTACCGCACCTGCGACACCGCAGATGCGGCTTCAAGCCCGCACCTGAAGAAACAGCCCCTTCCTTAGGAACTCGCACATGCGACTCAGCCCTCGCATGTGCAGAACCGCATATGCAGCACTTCTTCTGCAGATGTAGAAACACCAGATACCAGCAAAACCAGAAATTTCCCAACTCCAAAATTCATCCCGATAGCCATCTGAAATTACCCCGAGGCCCCCGGGACCTCAACCAAAAGTGACAACCCATCCTAAAACATCATTCAAACTTTCTCCAATCATCAAAACACCTCAAATAACACCAAAACCCTCAAATTATATTGGATTCAAGCCTAAGTTCTTCTAAACTTCTAAATTACGCATTTGATCAAAAACCCGACCAAAACACCTCCGAATGATCTGAAATTTTGCATACACATCCAAAATCACCTAACGAAGCTACAAAAACTCTCAGAATTCCATTCCGACCCTCATATCAAAATCTTACCTATCAATTAGAATTCGCCAAAATACTAACTTTGCCAATTCAAGCCTAATTCTACACCGGACCTCCAAAATCAATTCAGATCACAGTCCTAAGTCACAAATCATCCCCAAAAGCTAACTAAATCTCCAAAAATCACATTCGAGCCCTCTAACTCATAGGTCAACATCCGGTTGACTTTTTCAAAACAAGTCTTCCTTAAAGAGACTAAGTGTCTAATTTTCATCTAAAACCAATCCAATTCAACTCGTTCACCCAAGACTCTTATAATACAACATAAGGAAGCAGAAAATGGAGAAACAGGGCGGTAACTCATGTGACGACGAGCCGGGTCATCACAATAGTGGAACCCTCTTTCATCTAGAAAAGTTCTTTTGCCAAATGGAGATGTCACTCAAGTAACTCGTGTTGTAGACAGTCAAATATCAAACAACAAAACTCTAAAAAAGGTATTCTATGTCCCACAATTCAAGTACAACTTGCTATTAGTGTCAAAAATTGCAAGTGACTTAAAGTGCTTTGCCTCTTTCTATCCTGATTTTTGTGTGTTTCAGGATCTTTTCAATGACAGGGTGAAGGAGATTGGTAGAGAAAGAGATGGCTTGTACTTCCTACAGCAATATGGAAATAAGAGACGGACTGTTGTATCTTTGGCAGCTATTAGCTCAAAGTCTGACTTCTCAATCAGTTCTACTGATATAGCCTTGTGGCATAGGAGACTTGGCCATGTGTCCATATTGTTCTGAAGAAACTATTTCCTATCAAACTAGCTAGTATTACTAATGCTATCAATAAATGTTGTGTTTATCCTTGTGCTAAACAGACCAGGATACCGTTTCCTACTAGTAGCATCAAGAGTACAAGTGCATTTGATCTTATTCATGTAGATGTTTGGGGACCTTATAAAACTGCAACTTTTGATGGCTATAGATACTTTCTCATAGTGGTTGATGACTTCACTAGAATGACTTGGGTATTTTTACTGAAATTGGAATCTGATGTGTGTGTTGTTTTGCCACAGTTCATTATCTTTGTACATACACGGTTTAAAAATAGTCAAAATGGTGAGGTATGACAATGGCACTGAATTTCTAAATTCAGTATATAGAATTATGTTCAATAACCTTGGTATCCTTCATCAAACTACCTGTGCCTACACTCATCAGCAGAATGGAGTAGCTGAGAGGAAGCACATACATATCCTAGAAATCGCTAGAGCTCTGAGATTTCAAGCTCATATTCCCATTAAGTTCTGGGGTCACTGTCTTATCATTGCAGCATATCTGATTAAACTGCCATCATCAGTTTTGAAGGGTTATTCACCTTATGAGTTATTGTTCAACTGGAAGCCTCAGCTGGGTCATCTTAAAACTCTGGGTTGCTTATACTTTGCAAGGCAAGTGTAGGAGACAGACAAGCTCATACCTAGAGCAAAGCCTGCTGTGCTAATATGATTCTTAGACACTCAAAAAGGTTATATTCTATTGGATATTCTTACACAACACTTCTTTGTTAATAAAAATGTTTCTTTCATAGAGATGTATTTCCATTCATAGCCTCTTTGTCTGTCTCTCCTCCCATATTCATACTCTTTTCTTCACCTCATAGTTGTGAGGAAGTGTCCTCATATATCAGTCTTTCTTCTCACACCAATTCATCTATTCAACCTCCTGGTGATCACTTGTTCCCTACTTTATCAGAAGGTAGGCATAGCCCTTTGTCTAATGCTCCTAAGCCCTGTCCTACTCTAAGAAGATCTCTAAGAACCAAACATCCTCCATTATGGATCAAGGACTTTGTCACTAAGCCTACAAACACTAACACCCCATGTTCCAAGGCTAACTATGTCTCATATAAAAGTCTATATCCTTCTTATCAGTCTTACATTGCAGCCTTCTCTACTATTGTGGAGCCCTCCTCATATGAAAAGGCTGTCAAAGACCCAAGGTGGGTGGAGGCTATGAAAACTAAAATAGCACTCTTGGAGGCTAATCACACCTGGGAGGTTGTATCACTTCCTTCAGGCAAGATGCCTATTGGTTGCAAGTGGATATTCAAGGTAAAGTACAAAACTACATGGGAGGTTGAAAGGTTTAAAGCAAGTTGGTGGACAAGGGGTTCAGTCAGTAAGAGGGGATTGATTATCAAGAAACTTTTAGTCCGGTTGTTAAGATGGTTGCTGTTAGAACCATCCTCTCTGTGTAGCTTCAGAACATTGGTATATCCATCAGATATATGTGTACAATGTCTTTCTACAAGGTGATTTGCCTGATGAGATTTATATGACTCTTACTCAGGGATTTCAGAGTCAGGAGGAGAGCAGGACAGCTTGCACACTCTTGAAATATTTATATGGCCTTAAACAAGTACCCAGACAGTGGAATGCAAAGCTATCAGAAAAATTGATAAGTTTTGGTTTCATACAAATTCAACATGATCACTCTCTATTTGTACAAGGGACTGGAAGTTGCATTGTGGTTATACTAGTCTATGTGGGTGATATGCTCATCACTGGGCTTGATTTGAGTCTAGTAGAAAATACCAAAACAACACTATAGAAGACCTTTAATATGAAGGACCTAGGGGAGTTAAACTACTTCCCTGGGATAGAGTTTGCAAGCTCATCACAAGGCATTCTAATACATCAAAGTAAGTATGCATTAGAACTTATTTCTGAACTTATCTTAGGTGGTGCTAAGTGTGACGACCCAAAGGGTCATCACTTGTTTCCTTACTCATTCTATGCTTTCAAGGCCTTGAAAATCTCATTTAGGGTTGCCTCGATTTGCATGCACAGTCCGGGCGCGTAGCCGGAAAGCTTAAATATGAATTCTGTGAGAAAGAAATGCTAAATTTTGATATTAAATTGAATAAATTTGACTTCGGTCAACATTTTGGGTAAACGGACCTGGACCCGTAATTTGACGGTCCCGGAGGGTCCCTAGGAAAATATGGGACTTGGGCGTATGCCCGGAATCGAATTCCGAGGTCCCAAGCCCGAGAAATAAATTTTTGTGTGAAATTATTTTCTGGAATTAATTAAGGAAATTGGAAATGAAATTTGATTAGAAGACTATGGTATCGGGCCCGTATTTTGGTTCTGGCGCCCGGTACAAGTCTTATATATGATTTAAGCACTTTTGTAAAGTTTGGTTTAAAACGGACATCGTTTCACGCGTTTCGGACTTGAAATGGAAAATTTGATGTTTTGTAAAATTTGGGAGAAATCATGGATTTTGAGGCCTAATTTGATGTTTATAATGTTATTTTGGCGAGTTGATCGCACGAATAAGTCCGTAGGATGGTTTTGAGGTGGTATGTATGTTTGGTTTGGAGCCCCGAGGGCTCGGGTGAGTTTTGAGTAGGTTCTGGGATGCCTTAGACTTAAAATATCAGATGTTGCAGGTTCAGGAAAATATTGCAGGCCTCTAAACCCTCTAGTGCGGTCCGTGAGAAATCGCGTGCGACCGCGAAGGGGCCAATGCAGCCGCGGTCGCCTTTGCACGGTCCGCGGTGGGTGCTGTGCGGCCGCGATCGGCTTTGCGATGTCCGCGTAGGGCTAAGATCCACAGGTCTTCAGGTAGGTTAGCGCGGCCACGGTCTTTTTTGCGCGGTCCGCGCAGGGGACTTCAGAGGGGAATAAATAAATGGTAATTTCAGTTATTTTTCACTTTTCAAAAACCCAAAACATAAAAGGCGATTTTTCAAAGAATTCTTCTTATTCAAAACGATTGGTAAGTGATTTCTAACTCATTTTCTTCACTCCTTAACATCTTTTAACATAATTTCAACTTCAAATCAAAGATTTTAATGGGAAAATTGGGTATTTTGGGTAGAACCTAGGTTTTTCTAAAATTGGGGATTTGGACCTCAATTTGAGGTCCGATTTCAAAATAAATTATATATTTGAGTTCGTGGGGGAATGGATAATCAAATTTTGGTTCAAACCTCGGTTTTTGACCATGTGGGCCCAGGGGCATTTTTGACCTTTTGGGGAAAAATGATGAAAAAGCTATAATTAGGTATTGGGTTCGTGTTGTTTAGCATTTATTGATGTATTGAAGTCATTATTGTATAGATACAATTGATTTAGAGCCGAATTTGAGGGTAAAGGCGGTTATTGAGGATTGAATTTGCCGTGGAAGTTTGAGGTAAGTGTTTGGTTTAACCCTAGCTTGAGGGACTAGGAGTTGAATCTTATTTGCTACTTACTAATTTTCGAGTACGATGTATAGGCATGGTGACGAGTATCTATACATTGGTGTATCGCATGACCGTGAGTCCTTATCTTGCGAATACTTTGGTTTTGTTATACCTTCCATGATTAATTGATGATTTCTATATGTTGTAAAGAGTACTTGAAAGTAATTGTGATCTTTAAACTTCATGGAGCGTTAACTCGAGTTGACATACGAATTGTGAAAGTATGTGAGATAAGTAAATCTTGGAGCATTGGCTCAAGTGACAATATGAACTATGAGGTGAAAGTGAAACAAGAGAAAGAGTATTTAAACTGCTCCATTGTTGGGATATTGTTGTTCATTGAGAATTTTTCCTTGCCGGGACGTTGAGATATTTGATGTTGTGCCCTTGACAGGTTCTAATTGTTTGATTGTGTTCCTTTCCGGGATTCCTATTATTGTTTTATTGTTTCCCTTGCCCTTGTTTCTGATTGTTGTTTGGGTGAGGAAGAGTGTTCAATCACGAAGGGTGATGTCGTGCATTGTTTGCTTATTGTGAGGAAAAGAGAGTAAAGCACGAAGGATGATGCCATGCCGCACGATGTGCCATTCCGTGCCAGTTCTATTAATTATATGTGAGGAATGATAGTAAAAGCACGAAGGGTGATGCCGTGCACGTTTGTTATACTATTGTTTGGTGAGGATGAGAGTAAAAGCACGAAGGGTGATGCCATGCACTTGTTGATCTCTGTTCCTTATTGTTGTATGAGTTGTGTTTTTCCTTCATATTAGTCAACTTTTACTTGAAATTGTTATCTCCCCACAGCATGCTTCCCCTCCTATATTGTTTACTTTTCTTTGTATTTCGATTCCACTGTGTGTGTGTGTGTGTGTGTGTGTGTGTGTGTGTATATATATATAAAAATAACTGCACAGGTTTATGTGGTAGTCCGGTCTAGCCTCGTCACTACTTCGCCGGGGTTAGGCTAGGCACTTACCAGCATATGAGGTCGGTTGTGCTGATGCTACACTCTGTTTTGTTTTGCACAGATCCAGGTGTCGGACAGCAGCAGTATTAGCACGGGAGCCCACCTTCAGTCCAGTGAGATACCGAGGTTGTCTTGCAGGCGTCCGCAGACTCGGCATCTCCTCTATCCTTTACTATACTCTGTTATCTCATTGTTCTCGAGACAAACAGTTATATTTTCTTTCAGACTTTGTATTTAGCACTCTTAGTAGTTCGTGAGTGTTGTGATACCAATCTTGGGTAGTGGCTATGTTAAATTTTTCATCATTTCTATTCAGTTTTCTATAATTTAAGACTTCCGCTCATCACTTGATTTCGTTGCTTTTATTTTATTGCTGATAATTGCTAAAAAGGGATTATGTTATTAATGAAGAAGAAATTAAAATTTGGCTTGCCTAGCTCCCATTAGTAGGCGCCATCACGACTCCGAGGGTAGGAAATCCGGGTCGTGACAAGTTGGTATCAGAGCTCTAGGTTGCATAGGTCTCACAAATCACGGACAAGCTTAGTAGAGTCTGAGGGATCGGTACGGAGACGTCTGTACTTATCCCCAGAGGATACTGAGTTAGGAAAAGTTTCACATTTGGTCGTTCTTGTCGTGCGCCTTGGTTTGTCAACGCTGATTGCATTTCTACTTTGTTTTTTCGTAGATGGCGAGAACACGTGCTTCCTCATCTTCTGATTAGCAGTCCGAGCCCCAGGCAGCTCCCGCTAGGGGCAGAGGGTGAGGCCGTGCTAGAGGCCGAGGTAGGGGCAGAGCTCAGCCCCGAGCAACAGCACCAGTGGCAGAGCCTTAGGTCAACTTTGACAAGGAGGTTCCGGCCCCAGCCCCAGCAGCTCCAGTAGGCCCAGCTCAGGTCCTAGAGGGGTTTATTACTACCCTAGTTCTTCAGGATACTTTGGTCCGATTGGTGGGCCTCATGGAGAGTGTTACCCGAGCGGGTTTGCTTCCTGTAGCACCAGCTGTCTCTCAGGGGGGCCTAAACCCCTACTACTCTACTCCGTAGTAGGTAGCTCCCCAGGTTCAAGCTCCAGCAGTTCAGCCAGTTGGAGCAGCTCAGCCGGGTGTGGTAGTCCAGGCAGGTGATGAGGCAGTCATGTCTGCCGATGCTTTATGGAGATTGGATAGGTTCACCAAGCTCTTCACTACTGCTTTCAGCGGTACACCCACCGAGGATCCTCAGGATTATTTGGACAGCTGCCACGAGGTTCTTCGGAACATGGGTATCGTTGAGACCAATGGGGTCGACTTCGCCATGTTTCGGTTCTCTGGATCCGCCAAGACTTGGTGGAGGTATTTTTGTTTAGCTAGACCAACAGGGTCTCCAGCCTTGACCTGGGAGCAGTTCACGTATACATTTCTGGAGAAGTTTCTCCCTGTCATACAGCGTGAGGCCTATCGGAGGTAGTTCGAGCGTCTCTTTCAGTGATCCATGTCAGTTATGAGACCAGGTTTATTGAGTTGGCTCGCCATGCTATTGTAATAATCCCCACTGAGAGAGAGAGAGAGAGTGAGACAGTTTATTGATGGACTCATCCAGCCTATTCGTCTCCAGATGGCTAGAGAGGCGGGGAGTGATATCACTTTTCAGGAGGCGGCCAATATGGCCCGGAGGATCGAGATGGTATTGCCACAAGGGGGTAGTCATAGAGAAGACAAGAGACCCCGTCAGTCAGGCCGATTCAGTGGTGCCTCATCTGGAGGTAGAGATTCATATGATAGGGGTCAGCCTTCTAGGCCTTTCCAGTCAGTCCTCCAGGTTTCTCAGGGTGCCCCAGGTAGCCATGGTTCTCATGCACACTATTCTGATCAGCAGCCATTCAGTGCACCACCAGCCCATATCAGTGCACCGCCGCTTCAGAGTTTCCGTGGTGGTCATTCAGGTTGGCAGGGCCAGTAGACTCAGCAGCCGAGGACTTGTTACACTTATGGTGACACGGGTCATATTGCTATATTTTTCCCTCGAGCACCAAGCAGTTCTCAGCACCAGGGTTCTCGTGCCATGGTTCAGGCACCAGGTGCTCCACAGCCCGCCCAGCCATCTAGAGGTGGGGGTATAGGTACCAGATGTGGAGGTAGAGGTCATAGAGGTGGAGCTCAGACCGCCAGAGGTGGAGGCCAGCCAGTAGCAGGCCGTCCCAGAGAGGTAGATTAGAGTGGTGGGGCCCAACCCCGATGTTATGCTCTTCAGGCCAGGCCCGAGGCAGAGGCTTCAGATACAGTTATTACAGGTACGGTTCTGGTTTGTGATAGAGATGCTTCCGTGTTGTTTGATCTGGGGTCTACATATTCGTATGTGTCATCCTATTTTGCCCCGTATTTGATCATGCCTAGTGATGCATTGGGTATTCCTATTTATGTGTCTACATTTGTGGGTGATTCCATCGTGGTCGATCGAGTCCATCACTCTTGTATTATGGTGATTGGGGGTTTGGAGACTCGTGTAGATCTGTTGCTTTTAGATATGGTAGACTTTGATATTATATTGGGGATGGACTGGTTATCACCCTATCACACTATCTTGGACTGCCATGCCAAGACGGTGACCTTAGCTTTACCGGGTATGCCTCGTTTAGAGTGGAGAGTGACTCCAGGTCATTCTACCCGCAGTGTCATCTCGTATGTGAAGGCTCGATGTATGGTCGAGAAGAGGTGTTTGGCTTATTTAGCTTATGTTCGGGATTCCGGTGCTGAGGTTCCCTCTATCGATTCTGTGCCTGTTGTTTGTGAGTTCCCTGATGTTTTTCCTTCAGACCTGCCGGGTATGCCACCCGACAGGAATATTGATTTATTCACTGATCTGGTTCCAGGCACTCAGTCCATTTCTATTCCGCCATATCCTATGGCCCTGCCGGAGTTGAAGGAGTTAAAAGAACAGTTGTAGGATTTGCTTGAGAAGGGTTTCATTATGTCTTCTTGGGGTGCACCGGTGCTATTTGTCAAGAAGAAGGATGGGTCAATGAGGATGTGTATTGATTACCAGCAATTGAACAAGGTAACGGTCAAGAATAAGTATCCACTGCCGATGATTGATGATTTGTTTGACCAGCTTCAGGGTGCCAGGGTATTTTCCAAGATTGACTTGCTATCGGGTTACCATCAGTTGAGGATTAGGGCATCCGATGTTCCTAAGACAGCTTTCCACACTCGGTATGGGCATTATGAGTTCTTGGTTATGTCATTCAGGTTGACAAATCCCCCAGCAGCCTTCATGGACTTGATAAACCGAGTGTTCAGGCCTTATTTGGATTCATTCATGATAGTGTTCATTGATGATATATTGACATATTCCCGCAGCCAGGAGGAGCACGAGCAGCACCTCATAGTGGTTCTTCAGACTCTGAGGGATAGTTATATGCTAAGTCCTCGAAGTGTGAATTCTGGTTGGGTTTAGTTGCATTTCTGGGTCATGTTGTATCAGTAGAGGGTATTCAAGTGGACCCAAAGAAGATAGAGGCAGTCAAGAACTGGCCTAGACCAGCATCAGCCACAGAGATTCGGAGTTTCTTGGGGTTGTCAGGCTACTACAGACGGTTCGTGGAGGGATTTTCATCTATTGCAGCCCCGATGACCAGATTGACCCAGAAAGGTGCCTAGTTCAGATGGTCGGATGAGTGTGAGGCGAGCTTTCAGAAGCTCAAGACAGATCTAACTACGACACCGGTGTTGGTTTTGCCCACAGGTTCAGGACCCTCAGTTTATTGTGATGCTTCCCGTATTGGTCTTGGAGCAGTGTTGATGTAGAATGGCAAGGTCATTGCCTATGCTTCGATACAGTTGAAGATTCATGAGAAGAACTATCCAGTGCATGATCTAGAGTTGGCAGCCATTGTTCACGCATTGAAGATTTGGAGGCATTATTTGTATGGCGTGGCATGTGAGGTGTTCACTAATCACAAAAGTCTTCAGTACTTGTTCAAGCAAAATGAGTTTAATTTGAGGTAGAGAAGGTGGTTGGAGTTGTTGAAGGATTATGATGTCACCATTCTTTATCATCCGGGAAAGGCCAATGTAGTGGCTGATGCTTTGAGTAGGAAATCAGCCAGTATGGGCAGTCTTGCTTATATTCCGGTCAGTCAGAGGCTGCTTGATTTAGATGTTCAGGCTTTAGTCAATTAGTTCGTGAGACTGGATGTTTCTGAGCCCAGTCGTGTGTTAGCTTGCACGGTCGCTCGCTCTTCATTATTGGAATGTATCCGTGATCCACAGTTTGATGATCCCCATTTGTGATTCCTCAGAGACGCGGTGCAGCGTGGAGGTGCCAAGCAGGTTACCTTAGATGATGATGGAGTTTTGAGATTGCTGGGGCGAGTTTGTATGCCCAATGTGGATGGGCTTCTAGAGTTAATATTAGAGGAGGCCCATAGTTCCCAGTACTCTATTCATCCGGGCGCTGCAAAGATGTATCAGGATTTGCGGCAGCATTATTGGTGTCGTAGAATGAAGAAGGATATCGTAGCATATGTGGCTCGTTGTCTGAATTGTTAGCAGGTTAAGTACGAGCATTAGAGTCCTGGTGGTGTATTCCAAAGGATTGAGCTTTTCGAGTGGAAGTGCGAGCGAATTACTATGGATTTTATTACTGGACTTCCCCTGACTTGGAAGAAGTTCGATGCAATATGGGTTATTGTTGATAGGCTGACCAAGTCAACACATTTCATTCATATGGCAGTCTCCTATTCTTCTGAGAGGTTCATTGAGATCTATATTCGGGAGATTATTCGCCTTCATGGTATGCCCGTGTCAATCATTTCGGATTGGGGTACGCAGTTTACCAAGCGCTTCTGGAGAGCGGTTTAGTGAGAGTTGGGCACATGGGTAGATTTAAGCACAACATTTCATCCCCAGACGGACGGTCAGTCCGAGCGGACTATTCAAATTCTAGAGGATATGCTTCGAGCTTGTGTTATCGACTTTGGAGGTTCGTGGGATCAGTTCTTGCCTTTAGTGGAGTTTTCCTACAACAACAGCTACCAGTCGAGCATTTAGATGGCTCCTTATGAGGCTTTATATGGTAGGCGGTGTTGGTCTCCGGTTGGATGGTTTGAGCCGGGAGAGGCTCGGTTGTTGGGTAAAAATATGGTTCAGGAGGTCTTGGACAAGGTAAAGATCATTCAGGATAGGCTTCGTTCAGTTCAATCTAGGCAAAAGAGTTTTGCAGAATGGAAGGTTCGAGATGTGGCATTTATGGTTGGTGAGCGGGTATTGCTCCGAGTGTCGCTTATGAAGGGCGTGATAAGATTTGGGAAGAAGGGCAAGCTTAGCCCAAGGTTCATTGGTCTGTTTAAGATTCTTGATCGAGTGGGAGAGGTGGCTTATAAACTTGCATTTCCGCCTAGCTTATCAGCCGTGGATCCAGTTTTTCATGTATCCATGCTTCGGAGGTATCACGCGGTCCAGCCCACGTGTTAGACTTCAGCACTGTCCAGTTGGACAAGGATTTGTCTTATGAGGAGGAGCCGGTAGCTATTCTAGACCAGCAGGTTCGTCAGTTGAGATCCAAGAGTTTCCCTACTGTTCTTGTTCAGTGGAGAGGTCAGCTCCTGAGGCATCGACCTGGGAGTCCGAGTCTGATATGCGGAGTCATCATCCTCATCTTTTCCCCGACTCAGGTACTTCTTTCTTTTGTCCATTCGAGGACGAACGGTTGTTTTAGAGGAGGAGAATGTGACGACCCAAAGGGTCATCACTTGTTTCCTTACTCATTCTATGCTTCCGAGGCCTTGAAAACCTCATTTAGGGTTGCCTCAATTTACGTGCACAGTCCAGGCGCGTAGCCGGAAAGCTTAAATGTGAATTTTGTGAGAAAAAATGCTAAATTTTTATATTAAATTGAATAAATTTAACTTCGGTCAATATTTTGGGTAAACGGATGCAGACCCGTGATTTGACGGTCCTGGGGGGTCCGTAGGAAAATATGGGTCTTGGGCGTATGTCCGGAATTGAATTCCGAGGTCCCAAGCACGAGAAATGAATTTCTGTGTGAAATTGTTTTCTGGAATTAAATAAGGAAATTGGAAATGAAATTTGATTAGAAGACTATGGTATCAGGCCTGTATTTTGGTTCCGGCGCCCGGTACAAGTCTTATATATGATTTAAGCAATTTCTATAAAGTTTGGTTTAAAACGAACGTCGTTTGACGCGTTTCAGACTTGAAATGGAAATTTTGATATTTTGTGAAATTTGGGAGAAATCATGGATTTTGAGCCCTAATTTGATGTTTATGATGTTATTTTGGCGATTTGATCGCACGGATAAGTCCGAATGATGGTTTTGAGGTGGTGTATATGTTTGGTTTGGAGCCCTGAGGGCTCGGGTGAGTTTCGAGTAGTTTCCGGGATGCTTTAGACTTATAATATCAGATGTTGCAGGTTCAGGAAAATATTGCAAGCCTCTTAACCCTCTAGCGCGGTCCGCGAGAAATCGCGTGCGGCCGCGGTCGTCTTTGCGCGGTCCACGGTGGGTGCTGTGCAACCGCGGTCCGCGCAGGGCTAATATCTGCAGGTCTTCAGGTAGGTCAGTGCAGCCGCGGTCTTTTTTGCGCGGTCCGTGCAGGGGACTTCAGAGGAGTATAAATAAACGGGAATTTCAGTTATTTTTCACTTTTCAAAAACCCAAAACATAAGAGGCGATTTTCCAAACAATTCTTCTTCTTCAAAACGATTGGTAAGTGATTTCTAACTCATTTTCTTCACTCCTTAACATCTTTTAAAATAATTTCAACTTCAAATCAAAGATTTTAATGGGAAAATAGGGTATTTTGGGTAGAACCTAGGTTTTTCTAAAATTGGGAATTTAGACCTTAATTTGAGGTCCGATTTCAAAATAAATTATATATTTGAGTTCGTGGGGGAATGGATAATCAGATTTTGGTTCGAACCTTGGGTTTTGACCATGTGGGCTCGGGATCATTTTTGACCTTTTGGGGAAAAATGATGAAAAAGCTATAATTAGGTATTGGGTTCGTGTTGTTTAGCATTTATTGATGTATTGAAGTCATTATTGTATAGATACAATTGATTTGGAGCCGAATTCGAGGGGAAAGGCGGTTATTGTGGATTGAATTGGCCGTGGAAGTTTGAGGTAAGTGTTCGGTTTAACCCTAGCTTGAGGGACTAGCAGTTGAGTCTTATTTGCTACTTGCTAATTGTCGAGTATGATGTATAGGCATGGTGACGAGTATCTATGCATTGGTGTCTAGCATGACCGTGAGTCCTTATCTTGCGAATACTTTGGTTTTGTTATACTTTCCATGATAAATTGATGACTTCTATATGTTGTAAAGAGTACTTGAAAGGAATTGTGATTTTTAAACTTCATGGAGTGTTGGCTCGAGTTGAAATATGAATTGTGAAAGTATATGAGATAAGTAAATCTTGGAGCATTGGCTCAAGTGACAATGTGAACTATGAGGTGAAAGTGAAATAAGAGAAAGAGTATTTAAGCTGCTCCCTTGTTGGGATATTATTTTCATTGAGTATTTTTCCTTGTCGGGACGTTGAGATTTTCGATGTTATGCCCTTGCCGGGTTCTAATTGTTTGATTGTGTTCCTTGCCGGGATTCCTAGTATTGTTTTATTATTTCTCTTGACCTTGTTTGTGATTGTTGTTTGGGTGAGGAAGAGTATTAAAACACGAAGGGTGATGCCGTGCATTGTTTGTTTCTTGTGAGGAAAGAGTATAAACCACGAAGGGTGGTGCCGTGTATTATTTGCTTATTGTGAGGAAAAGAGAGTAAAGCACGAAAGGTGATACCGTACCGCACGATGTGCCATTCTGTGCCGATTCTATTGATTATATGTGAGGAATGAGAGTAAAAGCATGAAGGGTGATGCCGTACACGTTTGTTATACTATTGTTTGGTGAGGATGAGAGTAAAAGCACGAAGGGTGATGCCGTGCACTTGTTGATATCTGTTCCTTATTGTTGTATGAGTTCTGTTTTTCCTTCGTATTAGTCAACTTTTACTTGAAATCGTTATCTCCCCACAGCATGCTTCCCCTCCCATATTGTTTACTTGTCTTTGTATTTTGATTCCGTTGTGTGTGTATATATATATATATATATATATATATATATATATATAAAACTGCATAAGTTTATGTGGTAGTCCGGTCTGGCCTCATCACTACTTCGCCGGGGTTAGGCTAGGCACTTACCAGCACATGTGATCGTTTGTGCTGATGCTACACTCTGTGCTCTTTTTGCACAGATCTAGGTGTCGGACAGCAGCATCAATAGCAGGGGAGCCCACCTTCAGTCCAGTGAGATACCGAGGTAGCTTTGCAGGCGTCCGCAGGCCCGACGTCTCCTCTATCCTTTACTTTACTCTGTTATCTCATTGTTCTCGAGACAAACAGTTATATTTTCTTTCAGACTTTGTATTTAGCACTCTTAGTAGTTCGTGAGGGTTGTGATACCAATCTTGGGTAGAGGCTATGTTGAATATTTCCGCATTTCTATTCAGTTTTCTATAATTTAAGACTTCCGCTTATCACTTGATTTTGTTGCTTTTATATTATTGCTAATAATTGCTAAAAAGAGATTATGTTATTAATGAAGAAGAAATTAAAATTTGGCTTGCCTAGATCCCATTAGTAGGTGTCATCACGACTCCGAGGGTGGAAAATTCGGGTCGTGACACTAAGCCTGCTGCTACACCTCATGAAGTAAATGTGAAGCTCACTACTCAGGAGTATGATGAACACACAGGCACAACTGACGACTTGGATGATGCATTGTTACCAGATGTTACTAGTTACCATAGGCTACTGGGAAACTCCTATATTTGACAGTAACAAGGCCAAACATTGCATTTAGTGTTCGAACACTCAGTCAATTTATGCAAAAGCCTAAGAAATCTCATATGGAGGCAGCTCTTAGGGTGATCAAGTATGTTAAGAATCATCCTGGGCAAGGAGTGCTCCTATCAAGTCAAAAGAAAGGTGTAATTTCAGCCTTCTATGATGCTGATTGGGCAGCATGCCCTTTGACTAGGAAGTTTGTGTCTAGTTTTTTCATAAAATATGGGGATTCAATGATATCATGAAAATCAAAGAAGCAAAGTACCATTTCTAGAAGCTCTGCAGAATCAGAATATAGAAGTATTGCAAAAACAGTAGCTAAACTAGTTTGGATATTTAGATTACTCAAGGACAAAGGAGTGATGTTTGAATTGCTTGTAACCATCTATAGTGACAGTAAACCAGCCATACAAGCAGCTGCCAACACTATCTTTCATGAAAGGACCAAACACATAGAGATTGATTGTCACTTTATACGACAACAAATACAGCAGGGTTAATCAAGACAGAGTATGTAGGAACCAAAGAATATTTGGCAGATGTACCAACTAAAGGGTTACCTAGAGCACAACATGAGTACTTATTGTCCAAGCTAGGCTTACTTGATATCTTCATACCACCTAGCTTGAGTGGGAGTGTAAAACAAGAGAAGTAATAGTTAGTTAGTGTACGGTCATTACAGTCAATTATTGGAAGCATTATAGGGCCATCAATTAGTTAGAAAGTTGATAATTAATCTCTCATGTATGAATACCAATGTACTGTTACATTGAATATACTGAAAATACACTTCTCTCATTTCTTCTTCCTCAAGTTTTTCTCTGCATATGCTCTTCTCAATTCTAGGTTTCTTCATCTCTCTGAAATCTAACACATACATATGCTACCCCGCATTATTAATACGGCATTCTCCCATAATTTTGCCACCAATTAATTAATGAAATTAATTACTTTCTGTGGCATTAACCGTACTTTGGCAACATACGGAAAAATGGGAACTGCTAATTTGATTAATGGAAGACGAAGTACATTGGCATTTTTCTATGGTAAAGTGATTAACAAATGTTTGCTTATTTATAACTACATTTGTAATCAATAATTAGTATCAATAATCTTGTAAAAGAACCATTATGTCACATTAAAATAATTATACAAAAATCAACTCTAACTGAAATATAATTCGTAAGGGTTTTCTTTTTTACTTATATGAATGATGTGATTTACAACACTTTCTAAAAAATATTTTTAAGTCTCTATATTTATTTTCTTGTAAAAAAAGTTTATAGCCAATTTCAATATCTTCTAATATGATAATTTTGATATGGTTGGCTGAAAGGAACTTCATGTTTATACAACTTCAAGAGTGAAATCGGATACTAATTGTTCCTTTTTTCACTAGAGAATTTACAAAATTAAATTACCACTACATTCTTTAATGGAGGGTCAAAAAGTTATTTCTCCGTCTACAATATTTTCAAACTTTTTTCAATCTTTTCAGTTACAAAAGATTGTGATCGGTTGTAGACTTGTAGTTTATGTAGTCCTTGTGTAAATGAAAAAAGACAAAATTATGTAATAATACACTTCAGAAGTTAACCTTGCAATCGGATAACCCAGATTTAAGTTTACAAATATGTAGTCAAATATTATTTGGTTCAGATCCGAAAAAACCTTTATGCCCTTTTTATTCTGGCGCAAATTTTTCATGGGCTTTTATTCTATTTCTTATCCAAGTTTATATATTCTTATCCCAGCTATAAATATATAACAACTCTTATTTTCCAAGTTCTAAATAGATGAATTTGCTCCAAAGTTTATGATTTGACAAAAAACTCAACAAGAAAAGAAAAATTTGAAAATTCATCATTTAGTAGAGAAATCAACGAAAAAATTAACTTTATACATAAATTGTTAGATAAAAGTGAGAAAAATACAAAAGTTCTATTTTCCAATTTTAACTTCATCTGTACAGTAATGTATATTGATGTATAAGTTTGTATAACCTTGTATATGAAATGTTGAATAATGTATACCAGTATTTCGCTGGAAAAAAAAAAAACTCAGTGTTAATAGAAAACATAAAGAATACGGAGTAAAAGCAAAAAGAAAAATCTAAATAAAAAGTAACCAAAACAAAAGCAAAACGGTACTGTGAAAAAGCTAAAAATAAAAAACATGCAACAAAACTAAAATTACTATCATGAAAGAGAAACTTACTTCAAAAAAAAGATTAATGTTGTATAACAGTATTTTCACACCTAATATACAATATTATACAATATTATACCCACATTATAATTTTGTATAATGCTGTATAATATTGTATAATGATGTAGAATGGTGTATACAAAACTGGATTTCATCTTGATCTTCCTTCTTCAACTAGTATGGTTCCCAAAACAAATGTTAATCAGACACCGTTAATCCAACACTCAAGATTCTTATCATTACAATAATTAGAATTTTTTTTAATAAAGAAAAGCAAAAATGGCTATGAGAGTTTCAATATATCTCAAAAGCATAAGTACATTAGGTGCCATTAGCACAAAAACACTAGAGAAATTAAATGCAAAGTTCTGAAAAAAGGAACAAAAAGACGCAATAACCTAAGGCAAAGAAGATACGCCAAAAGCTAAGAATGCTGAGACGTGCGGAATAGGCTTTTACTTAGATCTCTGCCTCATCTTTCGGCGCTTCCTCTTCAACCTCCTCATACGCTTCTTCTTCCACTTAACTCTCATGGTGAATTAGCTACGCCTTAAGAGACTGCTCTTTACTTCCGGACCAGAACGAACCTGTCGTCACTTTAGAGTTAGATTTTCAAGCTCCTTCAATGGAGTTTAGAATTTGGATGCAACAAAATTTCAATTTTAAATTTGGACACACATAAATCGAGATTCAAATATTTGAGATCTATAAAAAGTTATGAAGATTAAGCAACTTAGTAGAGAAATTTGAGTTCTATAAATATTCAGATCTAAGTGAGTGAGAGAAGAGAAAGAAAGGAGAAAACAAAGAGAGGCGGAGAAAGAAAGGAGAAAGCAAAGAGAGGTTGAGAGTACAGAGTGTGCCGGGAAAAAATGAAAATAAAGAAACCCTAAAAGTGTGTTTGTAATAGTGGCTAAAGTTTGAAAATGTGATTTCAGATTATATACAATCTGGTCTAAACTAGATAAGGACTTCAAATACGTGTCATTTTCGGTTGGACTGTTAAACCAAGTGACAAGATCCGATGAAAAAACAGCTAAATCATTTTGGAATAATAGAGACGAACTTTTAGATGTTTTATTTTGACCATGTGACATATAAAAGGGGAGGAAATAATCTCCAATATTCACTTAAAATTTAAATAGAAGAAAATATCACTATATATAAAGATTTCCCCTGTTACGGTTCCCGATTTTATATATTAATTTTTTTTATTAATCTCCTATAAAAAAAATTAGTGTATTATTAAATAACATAGAAGGAAAGGAGTGATAAAAAGCGCCGTTCTAAGTATGCCCTAAAATACGAAACTTTTCCTTGTAAACTTGAAGTTAAATTACAAGGCAGTAGAATCCTATTCATGTATCACCAGGTGAAACCCTCATACCCTATTTCTATACGAAGAATCAATCTTTGTATATATATATATATATATATATATATATATATATTGTGCCAATAGATTTTGAAAGCTTTGTTATATTCTGTAAGGTTTATTCCCTAAAAAATTACTCACTGTTCTAACAATGGATCAGAGAAGAGAGGCACAAGCTAACGAGATTAATGGGAGTCGGAGCAATGAAAACGACGGCGTTTCGTCGAAGGGGCCAGCGCTGCGGCTGTACCCATGTGTAGAGCAGAAGGCGGAGAACTATGAGGATCTAGAAGAAGAATTGGAGTTCAGCCCACACCTGTATAGTGCTCTTGAGCGGCATCTTCCGAGCAGTGTCTTCAGTTCGTCGCGAGACAATAAGGTCCAATACATGACTGATATTCTCCTTCGCTACTCTCCCCCCGCCGACCGCAGTCGCGTAAGTACAGTACTGTATTTATATACAGTTTTGCATGCATGGGATCATTGTTACATAATCGTCTTTGTTACTGAACGTTTTACCTCTAATGTATTGACTTATCAGTGCGGATTCTGATTTAAACTATTTGATGTAACTTATATATGTGCTAAAGCAATTTTTCAACTTTTTGCTTAGCGTCAAAGAGATTCAACTGCTTATATGTAACAAAAAAGTTCACTTTTGGCCTATTGCCTACAGTATTAATGTTGCAACAACAATAACAATCCAGTAAAATCTCACAAGTAAGCTATTTTAGGAAGGTAGTGTATACACAGCCCTTACTCTACTTCATCCCTACTCCGATGGAGTAGAGAAGTTGTTTCTGATAGACCCTCAGCTCAAGAAAACGAAAAAGACAATCTATTAGTACCATCAACAGAAACCATAAAAATAATAACAGCATTATAAGAACCAGAAAATAGTTGAAATGCAATAACCCATCAACAGAAATCGTAGAAATAATAACAGCATTATAACAACCAGAAAATAGTTAAAACGCAATAACCCACTGTTTGTATGCAAGTGTTGTTATTTATGTATAAAAATTCAGTTTTACCTCTGCTGATCCGAAAGTTATTTTTTTGATCACTAGTATAGTCCATCTGTGGTGATATCTATTTGTTGCGAGTGGCGTATCCAAGATTTTGAAGTCGTGGTGCTCGGGATAATATTTCTAAAAAAAAAAGGGAAAAACAAGTTTAATGGCGGGTGCTCACTCAATACTTATCCAAGTTTTTTGTTAACTGCCTATCTAAATCTACTAGATCTAGTCAAAGACAATGGGTGCTTGAGCACCCGTAACGATGGTATATGGTTGGATTTAGAGTTTTGAATTGAGGTTAGAAGCTAATGCGTGTTATACATCAACTCTACATTAGCATTCATCTTTGATAAGTTTTTACCATTTGACTTCAGTACAAAGAGGATTTTTAATGATTAGGATTGCCAATCCTTGGAGCTAATTAATTAAGGGGCTTATGGAACAAAAAAGTTGAAGCTTTTCAGTTCGAATTTGTAATAATAGCATAGATTCTTCTTTGACTTTTGGAGCATGTTGGTATATATATTTGGTTGGTGAACATGTCAGTGCCCCAACGTGAAAGCTGTCTTCAATTTATCCTTTAGGTCTTCTTCTTTTCCAAATTGCCATCCATATTTTATGCCTATTTTTGCTTAATTCAGCTTCTTTTAGTATAATGAAACTTCTTTATTATGCTTAGGTCATTAACCAATCAACTCATCTTGATATCTTTTAACTGTTTTGCTACTACATATCAGATGCAGAAACATGGAGAATACAGGCAGAAAATCATATCAAACTATCAGGTACTTCACCAGATTATATGTTGTTTGTAAATAAGCTACTAGTGTTTAATAAATTAAATAAACATGTAAAGAATTAAGTATTGTTTTTGAGGTTCAGCTTAGAGAGCCCCCGATCAAAAAAACAAAAAATCAATTAAGATACAATATACAGTGTTAAGCAATCTCAATCTTGTTCCTTTTTAATTATCTTCACTTTTATCTTTCAGCCTCTACACAGGGTGTTATATACCATGCATGCCGCAGATTTCTTTGTTCCTTCATTTATTAAGGCAATCAGTGAGAATAAGGAGGAAAGCTTCAGAAAAATAATGTCTGAACCTTCTCCAGGTGTTTTTACATTTGAAATGCTTCAACCACGTTTTTGTGAGATGATGTTGGCTGAGGTACTAATTTAGGATCTGTTTTTCCTGTCTGAACCTTCTCCAGGTGATTTCCTTTCTGTTTTCTTGTCTAATTGTCATAATATCTACTCTAATTAGGTGCAAAACTTTGAGAAGTGGGTTCGTGAAACAAAATTCAGAATCATGCGTCCAAATACTATGAACAAATTTGGAGCCGTTCTTGATGACTTTGGCCTTCAAAGTATGCTTCAGAAGTTTATGGAAGATTTTATACGCCCTATTTCAACAGGTAACGACTAATTATATGTTGTGTTATCAAGGGCGAAAAGCACAAAAAGGCTCTAGGGTCCGTTGGGGCTTTAGGCAGAAAACACAAATAAAGCTCTTAGTAAAAATATGTATAGGTAGTCCAAGACCAATAATTATAAGCATGAATAAAAAATATATGGACATAAAAATTGATAAAAAAAAAAGACAAAATACATAAGTTGGCACTTGAACTATGGGCCAAATCCCTGTTACACATTTTCTGTGGGCAAAAATAATATTACACACTCAACCTTTTAAAAGCGTGTCTAATACATACCACATTTTTCTTGACCACTTTACCAAAATATGAGTAATGTCACGCACCAATTAGGCAATGACATGTGTCATTAGCTTAAAAAATCTGAAATTACATACATACCCTCGTCTTCTTCAACCCCATCTCTTTATCCTCCATGAAAATCAGCACACACAATTTAACCAAAAAATTAAGAGCCCAAGTGATTTAATCCGAGAAAGAAATAAAAGGAATCAAAAGCTAATAAGCCATGGCTCACTAAATTGCGTATCAACAAATAAATTGGTGATTTGATTTTCAATTTTAACAATTTCTTCCTCCTTATATCCCTCAATATCTTCCTGCTCCTTTCACCTAAATATCCAAAATTTTAATTTCTACTTTTTCATGCTTGTGCATCCCTCTTCCTAAATTTTAGATACTATACAAAAAGAAATCACAGGAAATGAAGATATCATCACCGACATTGATGGATTTGCAGGAGAAGATCACAAGGAATGGAAGAGAAAAGAGAAAAGTGACAACTAGGTTGTTGATGTTCTTGATCAATTTGGTAAAATATGTATGACATTAGTTCCATATTTACTTTAACTACTCCCTCCGTTTCAATTTATGTGAACCTATTTCCTTTTTAGTTCGTGCAAAAAAGAATGACCAATTTCCTTATTTGGAAATAATTTACCTTTACACAATGATTTACAGCCACATAAAATATATGTGCCTCATTTTATACCACAAGATCAAAAGTCTTCTCTCTTTTCTTAAACTCCGTGCCCAGTCAAATGGGTTCACATAAATTGGAACGGAGTGAGTATTAGATAGTAAATAATAGGTTAATAAACTCAAAGTTGATGAAGTAATTGGAGATGGTCCATAGAAAGGCTAGAAATTGATATTAGAAATGGCAAGTATATGTGGTGAAGATAGGGAGAAATGGAGGGGAAAAAATAAGGTTCTTGAATTTGGTACGGAAGGGGAGTTTGGATGGCGGAACAAACGAAGAGAGAGAGAAATATGGGGAAGATGAGGGATTTGCCGACACGTCGCATAAATAAGTATTTAGATAATATTTTTATTTGATAGACGCGCTTCTGTGTTGGTGTTTTACACATGTTAGGTTTTGATCAAAGAAGGTGAATATTAGACACATTTTTAAAAGGTTAAGTGTGTATTACGTATTATTTTTGCCAACAGAAAGTGTATAACAGGAATTTGGCCCATAGTTCTAGTGTCAACTTATGTATTTTGCCTAAAAAAAAAGGATAAAGTAAAATATCAATTGTTTAGTATCGCATTTTCCGGATTATATTCATTGGTAAATATGCCTTAGAGCCTTGACATGACACCGAAGCGCTCAACATATTTGGAGCCTCGGTTCAAGACTTAAACAAGCTTTTGACCACACTGATTATACGAAGGATCCAATGAAAAGTTATGAAAACAGAGAGGTTAGGATGGATCTACTGTTGAACTTAATCATTCTTTGATATAATTGTGCAGTTTTTTTTACTGAAGTTGGTGGATCCACACTCGATGGTCATCATGGTTTTGTCGTTGAGTATGGGACAGACAGAGACATTGACTTGGGTGAGTATGTAACGACATCTATTTAGTAGCTACATGCATGGACTGTGTTATGTGACATTGAGCATAGATTTTTGCAGTATATCTCAATAGCTTTACTTTTCAGGTTTCCATGTTGACGATGCAGAAGTCACTTTGAATGTGTGCTTAGGAAAGCAATTCACAGGTGGAGAGTTGTTCTTCCGAGGCGTACGGTGCGAGAAGCATGTGAACTCTGATACACAGCCACAGGTATTTATTACTCTCTCCGTTTCAAAAAGATTGTCTTAAGTTTGACTTGACACAAACTTTAAGAAAGTAGGAAGACTTTTGATATATATATATATATATATATATAGGGCCTTAAACAAGTCATAACATTTGTATGGCTATAAAATTTTTGAAATTTTTGATCTGAAACCTGTCATAGCATTGGTGTGGCTATTAATGTTTCCTATATTAATCTTTTTTAAACATAGGGAGTACTACTATTATTCGTCATGTTGATGAATAATAATTCCTGTATATTTTGGTAGGAAATGATATTCTACTATTAATTTGGTTCCATGTAATTGTTATATTGAACTAGTTCTATATAATTATTTTTTCAACAGGAGGTCTTTGATTATGTGCATGTTGCGGGGCGTGCGATTCTACATTGTGGTCGCCATAGGCATGGTGCTAGAGCGACAACATCTGGGCAGAGGATCAACTTGTTGATATGGTGCAGAAGGTACTGATCAATTCCCTGGCTTTGTACATGTTCTTGTTGTTCTTTAGTGGCCATCTTGCTTCAAATACATATTCATTGAGGCAAAGCTAGAATTTGAAGGCTACTGGTTCAGGGTTATGATCCTTTTAAGTTATTGGATTCTAAATTAGTAATTAGAATATATTCAATGAATTTCATAAGATAAATATATGATTTGGACCAAAGTTACTGGATTCAGCTGATGCCATAGCTGATGGGCTAGCTCCGCCACAGCATATTCACATCAATGTATGATATTTTTATGATAGGGGATTAATATTTTACAGTTCTTGGCAACATTAGAGAGCGTTTATGTCGGTATAATTTCCAATTACGACAAACCAATGCAAACTAATCATGTGGAAGAGGGTAGTAGCATGACATAAAAGAATGATAGCTCTCTGATTATGAATATTGAATACCTAATTATTTACTATTTTCAGAATGCACTAATGTCGATTATAACTAATTATAGTTACTTTCATCTTGCAGCTCTGTTTTCAGAGAGATGAGGAAGTACCAAACAGATTTTCCAAGCTGGTGTGCAGAGTGCAAGCGTGAGAAGGAAGAAAGGATACGGCAAAAAGCTTCTATTCTCAAATCGGTAGGTTCTTTAGTATTTTTCAATTTGTTTTTTCTATAGCGTTTTATTTTATATTATATTGCTTGACCGGATATAAAGTTAGAAAAATAAAATAAAATAAAAAGACAATTTGACAGATAAACTGAATTTTATATATAATATTTGAATCGGCTAGAAAACAATGTCATATAAAATAGAACAAACCTTTATTTGATAAAAACTAGGGGAGTACATAATCTATCAATGTACACCTAAGAACTTATCATAAAGTGGTTAATAGACTCTCAAAATTATTTTTCTTATCCCTTTTCAGGAGTTGCGCTTGAGAACTGTATAGCTATTTTTCTTATCCATTTTCAAGAGTTGCTGAGAAGAGTTGGAGAATATAGAACTTGACAGCGTGAATCCGAAATTTCATATGAGTTTTAATATGGGTATCGCAAGGAAACCGCGAAACGGAAGAAAAGAAGAGTAGGGGAAGCAGCAGCTGCATGCATAGCTGTTTAGTTATTTTATTTTAATTTAACTTTCACCTTATGTGTAGGATTAACCATCATTTGCGATTTTCCTGTAAGTGATATACGAATGGATGTTAGTCTTTGCCATTTGCAGAATAATGTTCTTTACATTAAAATAAACCTGTCATTAAAAAGAAGAAAAAAAACAAGAATGAGAGTGTTAATATATTTACCCTCTTTATATACTCAGGGTTTTGTTATAATTATGAAAATTTGGATTTATCACCTTTTTATCTTTTAATTTTCCAATACCCTTTCTAGATACGTCCACCATAAAACTAATGTACTTGTTTGCCCAAAAAAATTTAGGCCCTTTTTGTTAAACCAATTTAATAAGTAGATAAATGGTGAATCCTAGTTAAATGTAATAAATCCTAGATCTAAAGTTAAATATTTGGATGGCATGTGACATTGTTCAAATCAATGAATGCCAAGCTAATGCTTCAATGACTATCAATAAATATGAGAAGGAAAACATGCAATAAATGTAACAAATGACATTAAATGTAATAAGAAAGAATTCGTCACCCAAATGTTCAATGAGTGGATGATTCCTTTTTCTTACTATAGCGTGTGATAGCAGAATATGGAAATGAACAAGGTGTTCTTGGATCTTGTGAATAAAAGAGAAATGTTTAGTAATGAAATCAAACAAAGGAGATAAGACAAGTTTCTTTTGTATATTCTTGATAGTCAACTCTTTACAAGATGTTCTCCTCAAAAAGTCAAGATGCCCCCTTTTTGTTCCCTTTCTCTTCCTATTTATAAGAGATATTCCTAGAAATCTCTAAAAACGTACAATTTAGGAGAATATTCAATGGAATATTCCTATTCATAATCCTAAGAATATTCTAATAGTTGCTGCTATTTGTTCTCTACTCGTCCTTGGCACTGGTCTCTCTCTCTGGGCGACTCCTCGCCACTGGACCAGGCTTGGCTTCAACCTCGACCTCAGCTCGTCTGTTTGCATTCACTAAACTCGACCTAATTTTAACTCATACAGTTAGTCCCTCCGCTTATTGAGGTCGTCCTCGATGAGCGAATTTTATCTGCATCTAATCACAAGACATTCCGCCGTGGTGAACGAGCTGAATTGGTCGATGTCGAATTGATGACTGATTGGCTCAAAGGTTGTGGTTAGCGTGGCTGACATCGGATGATGTCATGGCCACGTGCGTCATCATTACGCATCTTCCCAATGCGATGCATTGTTTCCAGTGCCTCTGTTGCTTTAATTTTTGGTGTCAATGACAGTTTCTTGCATCGATTTGGTCGCCACAATATCCTATAAATAGAGGAAGAGAGATTCAAAAACGAAACTTTGCGCACTTCATATTCCATTTGCACTTTGATTGTTCTTCTGCTTCTTTTGTAACCCCTATCTCTGATTTCCTCCAGTTTTCAGCTTTAGCTTCTGGTTTCTTTTCCCATTGATACTCTCCTTCCGGCTCTACTGTTTACACATTACTGCAGAGATGACAAACTCCCCTCACACTTCTGACATAGTCTCCGATGCCACCCCATTGTCGGTGGCCATGCCTTTCGCTGGCTGTGCACCCACGGTTGCGGAAGATGAAAGTTTTCCCACCATAGAGGAGATTGTTCCTCGGAACCTGTCGGTTAGATATGACTTCCCAAAAGAATCTGCCCCTGCTTCTAAGTAGGTACTATCTGTCATGTGGTCGAAACAAATATCCGCCCTTCGGTCTAAATTTTATATTCCTGCTCACGTCGATATTGTTCCGGAGGGGAACGATGTGGTACAAGTCCACCGGCCTGGGTATTGCGCTTTCTATGCCTACCCGATTTTGGTGGGCTACTCTCTTACTCTTTGTGAGCACGCGATTTTTGCCCTATAAGAGAAATACTCCCAAAAAATTCAAAATAAAATAATTTTAGTTTGCTTGCAATTATTGTGAATTTTGTGTTATTTTTTTTGTTTTTCCCTTGTATTATTTGCATTTATCTGTACATGTTTTTTTTGTTTAAATAAATAAAAATAAAAAATATGTTGCATTTGCATATAAAATTCAAGTTTACAATTAAGAATAATTAAGTCTGTTTTACGAAAATAAAAAATCACAAAAATATGTATTTTGTATTTTTAGCATTTAATGTCTAAATTTGTGATTTTATTTTAATTGATGTTTAATTTTGTGTGATAATTATTATTAGGAGTCAATTAGTATTTTTAAGATAATTTTGGTTTTTATAATTTAATCTTAGCATTTTTTTTTTGTTTTATTAATTCGTAATAAAAAAAAAAATATAGAGAAGACAAATTCAGAATTGGGCCTCTTCCTAAACTTAAAATCTAGGCCCAAACTTATTCTACCCAACCCAAAACCCAATAACCCAAACCCATGACCCATGACCCATTTATTATACTACTATACACTATTCAAAACAAACCCTAAACCTAAAAACACAACACACACACAAGCCTCCACCCTATTTTTCTCTCTTCTTCCTTCTTCCTCCCCAGCCATCCCCCGCCAGTCCAGCTCCTCCCCTCACCGCCGGACCACCTCCAACAACAACCACTACACTGTCCAAAACAACCAAACTTCCCCTTCCTTCAACCAGCCTCTTGCGCAGCAGCAGCCACCAACGACCACCTCCGTCGTTGTCCACCTAAACGAAACAGCCTCGTCGTCCTCCTCACGTCGTCACCCCAAGCTCCAACCATGGTCGACCATCAACCCTACGTAGTCGACGTCAAACAAACCCCAGCCTCCCCCCCACGTCGCACTGCCCCAAACGACCTCCCTCCAGCTCCAGCTCCAGCTCCAGCTCCACCCTTCAACCACCCCGTCGCACAGTCCATCGTCCCCAGCAGTCACCTCCAGTCCGCAAGCTTCCCGCCGATAACCAGTTTTTCCGGCATCGTCCAACGCCGGCCAGCCCACCCCCCGGCACCATCGTTAGCATATACATGTATATATGTGTATAGGTATATGCATATATATATATATATATATATATATATATATATATATATATATATATATATATATATATATATATATNGAACGGAGTGAGTATTAGATAGTAAATAATAGGTTAATAAACTCAAAGTTGATGAAGTAATTGGAGATGGTCCATAGAAAGGCTAGAAATTGATATTAGAAATGGCAAGTATATGTGGTGAAGATAGGGAGAAATGGAGGGGAAAAAATAAGGTTCTTGAATTTGGTACGGAAGGGGAGTTTGGATGGCGGAACAAACGAAGAGAGAGAGAAATATGGGGAAGATGAGGGATTTGCCGACACGTCGCATAAATAAGTATTTAGATAATATTTTTATTTGATAGACGCGCTTCTGTGTTGGTGTTTTACACATGTTAGGTTTTGATCAAAGAAGGTGAATATTAGACACATTTTTAAAAGGTTAAGTGTGTATTACGTATTATTTTTGCCAACAGAAAGTGTATAACAGGAATTTGGCCCATAGTTCTAGTGTCAACTTATGTATTTTGCCTAAAAAAAAAGGATAAAGTAAAATATCAATTGTTTAGTATCGCATTTTCCGGATTATATTCATTGGTAAATATGCCTTAGAGCCTTGACATGACACCGAAGCGCTCAACATATTTGGAGCCTCGGTTCAAGACTTAAACAAGCTTTTGACCACACTGATTATACGAAGGATCCAATGAAAAGTTATGAAAACAGAGAGGTTAGGATGGATCTACTGTTGAACTTAATCATTCTTTGATATAATTGTGCAGTTTTTTTTACTGAAGTTGGTGGATCCACACTCGATGGTCATCATGGTTTTGTCGTTGAGTATGGGACAGACAGAGACATTGACTTGGGTGAGTATGTAACGACATCTATTTAGTAGCTACATGCATGGACTGTGTTATGTGACATTGAGCATAGATTTTTGCAGTATATCTCAATAGCTTTACTTTTCAGGTTTCCATGTTGACGATGCAGAAGTCACTTTGAATGTGTGCTTAGGAAAGCAATTCACAGGTGGAGAGTTGTTCTTCCGAGGCGTACGGTGCGAGAAGCATGTGAACTCTGATACACAGCCACAGGTATTTATTACTCTCTCCGTTTCAAAAAGATTGTCTTAAGTTTGACTTGACACAAACTTTAAGAAAGTAGGAAGACTTTTGATATATATATATATATATATATATAGGGCCTTAAACAAGTCATAACATTTGTATGGCTATAAAATTTTTGAAATTTTTGATCTGAAACCTGTCATAGCATTGGTGTGGCTATTAATGTTTCCTATATTAATCTTTTTTAAACATAGGGAGTACTACTATTATTCGTCATGTTGATGAATAATAATTCCTGTATATTTTGGTAGGAAATGATATTCTACTATTAATTTGGTTCCATGTAATTGTTATATTGAACTAGTTCTATATAATTATTTTTTCAACAGGAGGTCTTTGATTATGTGCATGTTGCGGGGCGTGCGATTCTACATTGTGGTCGCCATAGGCATGGTGCTAGAGCGACAACATCTGGGCAGAGGATCAACTTGTTGATATGGTGCAGAAGGTACTGATCAATTCCCTGGCTTTGTACATGTTCTTGTTGTTCTTTAGTGGCCATCTTGCTTCAAATACATATTCATTGAGGCAAAGCTAGAATTTGAAGGCTACTGGTTCAGGGTTATGATCCTTTTAAGTTATTGGATTCTAAATTAGTAATTAGAATATATTCAATGAATTTCATAAGATAAATATATGATTTGGACCAAAGTTACTGGATTCAGCTGATGCCATAGCTGATGGGCTAGCTCCGCCACAGCATATTCACATCAATGTATGATATTTTTATGATAGGGGATTAATATTTTACAGTTCTTGGCAACATTAGAGAGCGTTTATGTCGGTATAATTTCCAATTACGACAAACCAATGCAAACTAATCATGTGGAAGAGGGTAGTAGCATGACATAAAAGAATGATAGCTCTCTGATTATGAATATTGAATACCTAATTATTTACTATTTTCAGAATGCACTAATGTCGATTATAACTAATTATAGTTACTTTCATCTTGCAGCTCTGTTTTCAGAGAGATGAGGAAGTACCAAACAGATTTTCCAAGCTGGTGTGCAGAGTGCAAGCGTGAGAAGGAAGAAAGGATACGGCAAAAAGCTTCTATTCTCAAATCGGTAGGTTCTTTAGTATTTTTCAATTTGTTTTTTCTATAGCGTTTTATTTTATATTATATTGCTTGACCGGATATAAAGTTAGAAAAATAAAATAAAATAAAAAGACAATTTGACAGATAAACTGAATTTTATATATAATATTTGAATCGGCTAGAAAACAATGTCATATAAAATAGAACAAACCTTTATTTGATAAAAACTAGGGGAGTACATAATCTATCAATGTACACCTAAGAACTTATCATAAAGTGGTTAATAGACTCTCAAAATTATTTTTCTTATCCCTTTTCAGGAGTTGCGCTTGAGAACTGTATAGCTATTTTTCTTATCCATTTTCAAGAGTTGCTGAGAAGAGTTGGAGAATATAGAACTTGACAGCGTGAATCCGAAATTTCATATGAGTTTTAATATGGGTATCGCAAGGAAACCGCGAAACGGAAGAAAAGAAGAGTAGGGGAAGCAGCAGCTGCATGCATAGCTGTTTAGTTATTTTATTTTAATTTAACTTTCACCTTATGTGTAGGATTAACCATCATTTGCGATTTTCCTGTAAGTGATATACGAATGGATGTTAGTCTTTGCCATTTGCAGAATAATGTTCTTTACATTAAAATAAACCTGTCATTAAAAAGAAGAAAAAAAACAAGAATGAGAGTGTTAATATATTTACCCTCTTTATATACTCAGGGTTTTGTTATAATTATGAAAATTTGGATTTATCACCTTTTTATCTTTTAATTTTCCAATACCCTTTCTAGATACGTCCACCATAAAACTAATGTACTTGTTTGCCCAAAAAAATTTAGGCCCTTTTTGTTAAACCAATTTAATAAGTAGATAAATGGTGAATCCTAGTTAAATGTAATAAATCCTAGATCTAAAGTTAAATATTTGGATGGCATGTGACATTGTTCAAATCAATGAATGCCAAGCTAATGCTTCAATGACTATCAATAAATATGAGAAGGAAAACATGCAATAAATGTAACAAATGACATTAAATGTAATAAGAAAGAATTCGTCACCCAAATGTTCAATGAGTGGATGATTCCTTTTTCTTACTATAGCGTGTGATAGCAGAATATGGAAATGAACAAGGTGTTCTTGGATCTTGTGAATAAAAGAGAAATGTTTAGTAATGAAATCAAACAAAGGAGATAAGACAAGTTTCTTTTGTATATTCTTGATAGTCAACTCTTTACAAGATGTTCTCCTCAAAAAGTCAAGATGCCCCCTTTTTGTTCCCTTTCTCTTCCTATTTATAAGAGATATTCCTAGAAATCTCTAAAAACGTACAATTTAGGAGAATATTCAATGGAATATTCCTATTCATAATCCTAAGAATATTCTAATAGTTGCTGCTATTTGTTCTCTACTCGTCCTTGGCACTGGTCTCTCTCTCTGGGCGACTCCTCGCCACTGGACCAGGCTTGGCTTCAACCTCGACCTCAGCTCGTCTGTTTGCATTCACTAAACTCGACCTAATTTTAACTCATACAGTTAGTCCCTCCGCTTATTGAGGTCGTCCTCGATGAGCGAATTTTATCTGCATCTAATCACAAGACATTCCGCCGTGGTGAACGAGCTGAATTGGTCGATGTCGAATTGATGACTGATTGGCTCAAAGGTTGTGGTTAGCGTGGCTGACATCGGATGATGTCATGGCCACGTGCGTCATCATTACGCATCTTCCCAATGCGATGCATTGTTTCCAGTGCCTCTGTTGCTTTAATTTTTGGTGTCAATGACAGTTTCTTGCATCGATTTGGTCGCCACAATATCCTATAAATAGAGGAAGAGAGATTCAAAAACGAAACTTTGCGCACTTCATATTCCATTTGCACTTTGATTGTTCTTCTGCTTCTTTTGTAACCCCTATCTCTGATTTCCTCCAGTTTTCAGCTTTAGCTTCTGGTTTCTTTTCCCATTGATACTCTCCTTCCGGCTCTACTGTTTACACATTACTGCAGAGATGACAAACTCCCCTCACACTTCTGACATAGTCTCCGATGCCACCCCATTGTCGGTGGCCATGCCTTTCGCTGGCTGTGCACCCACGGTTGCGGAAGATGAAAGTTTTCCCACCATAGAGGAGATTGTTCCTCGGAACCTGTCGGTTAGATATGACTTCCCAAAAGAATCTGCCCCTGCTTCTAAGTAGGTACTATCTGTCATGTGGTCGAAACAAATATCCGCCCTTCGGTCTAAATTTTATATTCCTGCTCACGTCGATATTGTTCCGGAGGGGAACGATGTGGTACAAGTCCACCGGCCTGGGTATTGCGCTTTCTATGCCTACCCGATTTTGGTGGGCTACTCTCTTACTCTTTGTGAGCACGCGATTTTTGCCCTATAAGAGAAATACTCCCAAAAAATTCAAAATAAAATAATTTTAGTTTGCTTGCAATTATTGTGAATTTTGTGTTATTTTTTTTGTTTTTCCCTTGTATTATTTGCATTTATCTGTACATGTTTTTTTTGTTTAAATAAATAAAAATAAAAAATATGTTGCATTTGCATATAAAATTCAAGTTTACAATTAAGAATAATTAAGTCTGTTTTACGAAAATAAAAAATCACAAAAATATGTATTTTGTATTTTTAGCATTTAATGTCTAAATTTGTGATTTTATTTTAATTGATGTTTAATTTTGTGTGATAATTATTATTAGGAGTCAATTAGTATTTTTAAGATAATTTTGGTTTTTATAATTTAATCTTAGCATTTTTTTTTTGTTTTATTAATTCGTAATAAAAAAAAAAATATAGAGAAGACAAATTCAGAATTGGGCCTCTTCCTAAACTTAAAATCTAGGCCCAAACTTATTCTACCCAACCCAAAACCCAATAACCCAAACCCATGACCCATGACCCATTTATTATACTACTATACACTATTCAAAACAAACCCTAAACCTAAAAACACAACACACACACAAGCCTCCACCCTATTTTTCTCTCTTCTTCCTTCTTCCTCCCCAGCCATCCCCCGCCAGTCCAGCTCCTCCCCTCACCGCCGGACCACCTCCAACA
>MU691404.1:212722-224834 GCA_026770625.1 Nicotiana glauca
TGTATATACGGGTATATTATCTATATATGTATATTTCGGGCAGATTTATATCTCTCTCTCTATATATATATATATATATATATGCATATACAAGTGTATATGTATGTATATATGTATATATGTATATCATTTTATGTATATTGTATGTATATATGTATATACGGGCAGATTTTATATATATATATATATATATGTATATCCTAAAACCAGTATATGTTTGATTATTTTCTTACTTGTTGTTCATCATGTTCTTGATTATTTCTTCATTTTTGTGCTTTAATCATTTGTTTTTTTGTTTAAGTTTTAATATAGAAATATTTTAGTTAATCACTTGAATCTTTTATCTTGATTATAATGTTGTTAGATTTAATTTGAAGTTCAATCAATTATTGAGTTTTAATGATTTGAATCTGTTTATTGTTGTGTTAAAATTTAGATTTAAGTTAGAACTTTGAATGTTTTGTTTGATCTTGTTAAGTTGAATCTGAATTTAGTAATTAAAATCTATTTGTTTGTTATGAGTTTTTGTTATTGTTGAATCTGAAAGTATATTTGTTATGAATGTTGTTCAAAATAATTTCAGATTGATTTTGTTGTTCTTCATTTAGTTTGAATATGCTGATTACATTTGATTAAGAATTGGTTAAATTGCTATATTTTGGTTGATTGATTTAGATGAATTGGTTATAGCTGATAAGGATAAAATAGTAAATTCCAGTAATTTTGGGGGTATTTTCGGAAATTAAAATTTAGGCAATTATTTGAATTAAAGTATTTGTCCACTAGTTGCTAAAGTATTATTAAAATATTTATGGTGGAAACAAAACATTTTGTAGTGGGAATTAAAGTATTATTAAAATATAATAGTGAGATTGTGGGGCTCAAGAAGGTGGAGTTATTTCTTTTATTTATTTAAATGTTATAGTGGTCTGCTTTTTTTAAAAGATAAATAAGAGAAGACTTACTTATATATAGGAGGAGGAGTTAGAAGATTAAAAAAAAAACCCAGAAAGAAAATTGGGGAGAGAATTTAGAGAGAGAGATTAAGTAAGGAAATTAAGAGTTAAGTTCAAGTTAGAGATTAGACAGAAATTTTCAAGAGTTAAGAGAAAAGAAAAAAAATGAAAATCAGATTGAAAAACAAAAGAGAGTTTAAGTTTTAAGTAGCAAGAGATATTTTGAAGTTCATCTTTTTTTGGTTGCTATTTTTATTAAACTCCGTTACTGGGTCGTTTTGCTTCCACTGCTGTTGCTGCGTTGTTACTACTGCTGTGTTGATCAATCCTATTTCTTCTTTTTTTTCAATACCAGGTAAACTTTCAAATCAATACTAATGTAGTTGTGAGATTTAAAAGTGAAATGAGACAATATTTAGGAGGATGTCCTTAGTCAAGGTAACGCCATTTTTGGGAAAACAGCCAAACGCCCCCGAAGGGGCGCCGAAGGACTGGTTTCGCAAGAACATTACCTATGTGTCATACCGGATTCTATTACACAGCCTTCAAATCTTCTTCAAGTGCTGAAAGGCCGTATTAACAAGATCATTTTTTTTTTAAAAGTGGGTGGGAATAGGCTCAGGAAAGTTTTAAGTTTTATTTTTCTTATTTTTTCTAGGATCAGCATGGTTCCCCCGCAAAGAATTGGTCAGAAAAGGGCAAGAGATGAGACTTCTCCTATGTTTATGATTCAAGATAAAACCCCGAGCCTTCTCGGTGATTGGTGGGCTAGTTTTGCTGCCTGGGAAAGAAATCAAGTCTTCAAGCACCTCAAGTTTCTTCCAGACATCATGGGAATTGAGNCTCACAGGATTCGGGAAGGATCTTTACAGGAAGAAACCCGCCGCTCCCAGAAAAGTGGGTGTGAATAACTTTTTGAAGAAATTAGGGAAAAAAAGGAAAATGAGAGAGGAGTTTGTTTATGGCCAAATCTGGGCCCAAAACCTTTTATATAGCCCAAAAAACAAACACACCCGCCCCAACCCAATTATGATCTACCCCGTCCAGCCCTTTAGCACCCAACCATCCGCGTTTAACTACCAAACGACATCATTTAACCCATCCTTAATCCCAGCCATTGGATCATCTTGATCCAACGGCTAGCAACTGACCACTCCCTAAGTATTTAAGTGTCTGAACCTGTGACGATCCGACCCGTCGTTTCATGTGTTACTGCTTTGTTTTCCCCATTTTGTGCTTCTTCATGTTTCATTATCAGTATTTGGTGTGTTAGAGTTGAACTGGATTGGTTTTGATAAGAAATGAGACACTTAGTCTCTTTAAGGAAGACTTAAGTTGGAAAAGTCAATCGGACGTTGACTTTTGAGTTTGAAGGTTCGGATGTGATTTCTGGTGATTCGGTGAGATTCGGGGGATGATTTGTGACTTAGGAGTGCGATCGGAATTAATTTTGGAAGTCCGGTGTAGAGTTAGGCTTGAATTGGCGAAGTTAGAATTTTGGCGAATTTCGGTTGATAGGTGAGATTTTGATCCGAGGGTTGGAATGGAGTTCCGAGAGTCGCAGTAGCTTCGTCAGGTGATTTTGGATATGTGTGCAAATTTTCACGTCATTCGGACATCGTTTGGTTGGGATTTGATCGAAAGTGCATTTCGGAAGTTCATGAAGAACTTAGGCTTTGATTTGGTGAAATTTGATGATTTTGATGTTAACTACAATGATTTGATGATTCGAGCAAGTTTGAATAAGGTAATAGATCATATATGTGCTTTTGGTTGAGGTCCTGGGGGCCTCGGGGTGATTTCGGGTGGTTAAACGGTGAATTTGAAGTTTGTTGGTTGGAAGAGGTTTGCTGGTTCTGTTGTTTCCGCATCTGCGGAAAAAGGGGCCGCATAAGCAGTTCCGCAGATGCGGCTAGGTGGTCGCAAAAGTGGTTCTTAAAGGAACTGGGTGTTCCCCAGAAGCGGACGTGGGTCCGCGTAAGCGGCGACCGCAGAAGCGGTCCCTGGTGAGTTAAGTTAGACAGCAGAAGCGGTCAAATGGGCGCATATGCGGTGACCGCAGGTGCGGTAAATTAACCGCAGAAGCGGAAATCGACCTGGGTTTAAGTGAACAGTGTTTCACGAATTTGAAAGAGAAGGAAAATATTTTGGACTTCGGCTTAGGCGATTTTGGAGAGAATTCAAAGGGGTTTCATCAAGTATGAACTATTGGACTCGGATTATGTTTATATAGTGTAAAATCATGGATTAAACACTAAAATTCAAGGAATTAATGGTTAAAAATGGAGGTTAGGGCTTGAAACTTAAGAGAGTTTGAATTAATGATTTGAGGGGCCAAATGGACTCCGATTCTTGTGTATTTGATATGTATGAACTCGTGGTGAGATAAGGATCATATTGATGTAAAATTTTCTGGATTTCGAGAAGTGGGCCAGGGGCTCAGATTTTGCTAGTTTCGGGATTTTTGCTATATTTTGATTGTTTTCGATTGTGTATTGTTCCCTTGGCATATTGTAATGTATTCGCTCTCATTTTGGTTAGATTCGACACGGGTGGAGGCCGATTTGAGGGGCAAAGGTGTCGCGAGTGAGAAATCTCACCGGTTCGAGGTGAGTAATAATTGTAAATAATATCCTGAGGGTTTGAAACCCCGGATTGCACATCGTAGTGCTATATTGAGGTGACTTGCACGCCAGATAGTGGTCGTGGGGTAGAGCACCGCTGGGGATTGTGACTTGGTCCGTCCCGATTGATTAATTTACCGCGTATTTGACTGGAATTTATTTGTTATCACTGTTGTTTGGGCTGATTGCCGTATTTGGGCTTCGTGCCAACTATTTGAACCCTTCGGGGATTAATTTCACTGTCTTCCTCAGTGTTTTTGACTTATTACCTGAACTCAGTCATACTATTTCTCCACTACTTTACAACTCAGCCACTTTTACTCATGTTGAGTCTTAAATGATAATTTGGGCTGAGGACTATTGTTTTACTAGTGACCGAGGGGCTTGTGATGATATTCTGACTGAGTACGGCTGAGGGCCGGATGTGAGGACACACAGAGGGATGTGAGGCCTAAGGCCTGGATGTGAGGATTATATATGGATCGAACTGCACGCCGCAGTAGTACATTATATGGATCGGACTGCACGCCGCAGTAGTATATTTTATGGATCGGATTGCACGCCGCAGTAGTATATTATATGGATCGGACTGCATGCTGCAGTATGTATATATTGGATCGGACTGCACGGCGCAGTGATATATAGCGCTTGGGCTATAGGAGCCCCTCCGGAGTCTGCACCCCCATAGTGAGCGCGGGAACCCATATGGATCGGGCTGCACGCCGCAGCGAGCTATGGATCGGGTTGCACGCCGCAGCGATATGTGGATCGGGCTACGCGCCGCAGCGGTTATTATGTGATACTGTTTCTGAGAGTGATTTGAGAGAGAGAGCCCGAGGGGCCGAGAGTGTTGTGGAGAGTGAGCCCGAGGGGCTGGTTAAATTTGAGATATTGCCCGAGGGGCAAGCTTTTATGTGCTCATTTTACATACTTCTTGCCTTTTACCTGTTATACTGTGGTATTTGTGCCCGAGGGGCGGATTCTCTGTGCTAATCAGCACTACTTACTTTGAAAACCGTTTTCGTAATTATTGAAAAGACCATTTTCGGAAGAGATTTGAACTGAGCCAAAACATTTCTAAAGATTTCACTGATTTCACTATTTTCTCATAAATTGTACTCGGCTTCTGTATAGCATGTTGGTTATTTTACGTGATTTCTGGCTGCTCAGTTATTATTTACTTTTATTACTCACCGAGTTGGAGTACTCACTTTACTCCCTACACCTCGCGTGCAGTTGCAGGTACTGTTCACCCGGTAGCGGGTTATTAGTAGATTGAAGGTATTGTTATTGTAGCTGAGCAAGGTGACCGCCAGCGTTCGCGACACCGGACTTCATCTTTCGAACTCCAGATTTTATTTTGTATTTATTATTGGCCTTATAGTGGTGTTAAGTCTTCTTTAGATGCTCGTGACTTGTGACACCCCGGTCGGGTTGTGTTGGGTGGTAAATATCAGTTAGTAATGCCATTAAGTCGTATTATTCATTCATTTATGTTTATTAACTATTAAATGAGGCATTTTTGTTCTGTTGGCTGGCCTTGTCATCACGAGAGGCGCCATCACGACCGGGTTTGGGAATTGGGTCGTGACAGAACCCCTCCCCCCCAAAACCCTAGAGAACCTCCTTATTTTCGTCTCCCAACCCTCTCAAACACAAAACCTAGCTGCCCTCTTATTCCTCACCTGCTCCGCCGTGGTCCGTCGATCGGAAATCACCCCATGGCGATGGACCACCTCCAAACTACACTAAATTAACACCAGACAATCACCCTCTTCTCCTCTTTCCATTCAAACAAGCCCAGAAATTTCCAAATCTCGGATCTAAGATTGAAACCCTAGTATGTTCCCCCTTTAATTTTTGTTCAATTTTGGGCCATTTGAACCCAAGACCTTCATCAATCGATTGCTCTTTATGAGAGCAATTGATTGATGATAGTTTAAGTTCATTTTACCCTACCAAAATTTGTCTGAGTTCATGACTGGTCCAGTTCGAAGCAAGCTTTGATAATTTCTTTTCCGTTTTTTCTTTTTGTTTATTTTTTTTGCTTCTTTCATAATCATCTTCTTTTTCTGTTTCGCTTGCATGATTTAAGTTTAACTGAAGCATTTGTTCTTTTTCTTTTGTTTTGTGTTAACTATTTGTTTTGTTTGTCTATGCTAATTTAATCATCTAAAATATGTTCACTTATGAGCTTAACATTTTTTCCCTCTTCGTGAGATTTGTTGATAGTAATAGCTTCTCGATAATTCCATTATGAATATTTTCCATGCTAAGTTTAGATTAGGTTTAGAATTAGTCTAGGTTTTCAAAGCTTGATATTCTAGGTTTAAATTGCACCATCTCGATTTTGTTTATCATTTTGATTTGGATTCTGATTCTTTTTGTCTCTGTTTATCATGATTTGTAAATCATTAGAGACTTTTAGGGGTTTAATTGAACTAAAAAAAACTTAGGAGGGTCTTAGAAGTTTAGAAAAGAAAACATCTATAAAAGGAAACTTCTAGAAGGGACACCTGCCCAGAATTTATTAAAAAAATGCTGAAAACTGGACAAGTGTCCATTATTTTCTATCAAAATATGTTGTACTATTTAGGGAATTTAGGGTAGAATATTCTTTTGATGCTATTTTTGTACACTCTATAAAAGAATAGACCTTCACTCATTCTCACGTACACATTATCATCAGCATTAGGCAATTTTAAAAGGCATTTTTAAACACAAGGAATCCTGAAAAGAGTTGGATTTTCATACAGATCTCTATTCCTTTTTACTGAGTTTTCCAAGTGAATCTGAAAACAAAAGTAGCTCCATATTTTCCTAGTTCTTGATCCCTGTAGTTTAAAGTTGGTGAGTACAATATTCTGGGGTTTTGTGGCTGCTCTATTGCTACAGTTATCCTGCTTGTTGCTGTTTTCTTCCAAGTTTTTCCTGATATTTATTTTCTCTTCTCTTTTCCATTGTTGTCAAGGGACACATCTTGAACTTACATGCTTGATTTGGATTCACTTTTGTGACCTCTCATGTTTTGTATGTTTGTTATGATGTAGTATTTTAGATTTCATGTAAAAGGTTGTAAATGTTAAATATTTGGAATGGAAGTCTGTCTTAACCTTGTTGTTGCATTCCTATCTTTCAATTACTTTAAAGCATGTTATCTTGGTTAAGTCATATTCTAGTATTCTAGGTTGTTTATATTCTGTAATTACTTGGTTTGAAATGATGAATGTTAAATGTGGTGTTTTAAATGCGTTATCCTGTGTTTAGTTCTTTTGTTTTGATATGGATGTCCATGATTCCTTTAGATGTGTTAATATTTTTCTTACTAGTATGTGTTGAATAGTTCTACTTAGCCTAGTTCTTATGTGAATAAATTCAAAACGAATCAGTTTAAGTGAAGTAAGTAGTATATGCCTACTAATCTATGAAGTTCAAAAGTTTAAGTTGGGCTGGTTTGATCACAAGTTGTTCAAATCCATCCAACGAGTAGACTAAATCAGTGAAGCTGGCTCATGCGGATTTGTGGCTGCATTGCAACGAAGCAAGATAACGGATGTATATGTTTTTTCTTTTAAACATTTTCTTTAGCCAGAACTGTAAAGTTATTATGATGCACACAAGGTTACCTATGTAAAAACTAATACGTGTTTAGGATTGTAATAAATTTTTTTATCTTGAATGACTTGTATTATTCCTTGTAGTTAAATGGGCTTTGAATTCATGTGTGGTAATTAATGTTATCACTGTTAGAAAAATCAATAGCAATTTTCGTTGTTCTTGTGATTCTAATGATGGCATGATGTTAAAGGGGTTAGCCTATGGGATAGACATTAAAGCCTAATTTTTTTGCCCTTGCGATTAGTCTTGTGCCAGACTTGTATACTGTCCCTATTGGGGAAATGACCTAAACAAGTCTGGGCCAAACAGCTGGGCCGGGATACTAAGCCCAAAAGCTTGGCCCCAGCTGTGAACTTATTTTCTGAAATTAACACAATTATAATCTTTATTTAAGGTGTTAGAAATCACAGTAGTTTAGTGATTTTTAAAATGAAAAAGGGTCAGACCTGCCTCTAACGTATCAATTCCAGTCTGAAATTGCCCTTCGTAAACCTATTTTGCAAATAATGACCTTACCGTTAAAAATATGGCATACTTGTGCCCTTAATTCTAACGGATGAGTTGTAATATATTTAAACATATTAATAATTACATGTGACCGTATCTGATTGGTTATTCATTAATCCATGCCCCAAACCTTATTTTACCCCACCCATGACCCAAATGTACCGACCTGACCCAGCAAATCATGTTTTACCCCCCAAATCAGTCGACCTTAAGTCATTTTCACCCACTTCATCTCCAAATTTCAGCAGCTTCTCTCCTCTCTTTTAACTTCTTTGATAAATTGGAGTTCGTTCGTCTAATTCTTCTTGTGATGCAGGTGATGCTTGTGTTTGTTATTGCGGACTGGTAGCCAATTAATTTACTGCTACGACACCTATGAATGGTGGTCGTAGATTCGATAAATATCCTCGTTACGAGAGTAATGGTTGTCGTTATTGGGAATGGCGCGATGAAGAACTTCCACCTCATGTATCAATATTTATCCACAAGCAAAAAATTACAGTGGATGCTCTTCGCCAAGAAAGGAATAAGTTTAGGAAGATGGTCGATGATATGGTGGGTAGTAAAGCTGGAAATTTGAATAATGTATCCACATTGGAGGAGAAAGTTTCAATTTTGGAGTTGAAATTGAAGAAATGGAAAAAGTTTATAATATGGTCATGAGTTGTTTTTGTTATATTTGTGGCTAACAAAATGATGTAGAAAAGTGTTTTGGTTAGTAGTGTCCAAATATGGTGACCATAGGAAACTGTTGGTCCTTCTACCAGTTCTAAATCTGTTGAATTATGTAGAGAAGTTATGGCTTACCAAATTGCAGTTTGCAGACTGTTGGCATAGTTGTTTAATGAATGGAATTTGTTGCTTTTAGTTATGTTAAATTTGTAGTTGTCTTTGTTGTTTAACGAATGGAAATTACAGTTTGCTTTTATGTATTTCCATTTTGAATGAATTTCTAGTTTTCATTTCGCTTTTCATTGGTATGTTATGATCATTGAACTAAAGTACTGCCACAACTACCAATAATATGTTATGTATATTCGATAATTAGTAATCATCAATAGATAATCAATAGGTTAAATGTCATCAATAGGTTAGATCAGTAATAGGTTAAACGGAAAAGCCACCAACACCTGCCAATAGATAACAAGATCATCAATAGATAACAAGGCATAGTTATATATAGCTAACAAAATACTTAACAATACAACTTCCACAACTGATTCCAACAAAATACTTAACAATACAACTTTTACCCTAATAACAAGGCATAGTTATATATAGCCAATAAAATACTTAACAATACAACTTTTACCCTAATATAAGCCCAACAAAAGATTTTTTGGGTGAATCAATACAACTTCCACAACTGATTCACCACAAAAATAATACATAATTAGCTATGAATCAGTCATCACAAAAATATAGTTTCATTTCCTAAGTTAAAATTTGTCACTCAAACACAATTGAAGTCCCTAGAGCTTGATCTTCTTAGCCTTCAATTTACCAACTTTTTTCTCCTTTTCTGCCAATAGTTGTCTTGTTTTCATTGTTGCTTTGCCTTTCCAAGTGACTTTCCTTGGTGAATATGGCAAGTTTGCAGGGAGATTGGCACCAGATTCATCACCCTTGAATGCAATCTTCCTTGTACCAGTTGGCATTTGCCTTAACTTTTTCTATTGAAGCCTAGTCTTAGCTTCAGATATCACCTTAGGTCTCAAAACTGGTTGTTCAACATCATCTTCAGAGATTGCATCCCTATCTTCACAGTCATAGTCACCATCCAAAACAACTGATGGTGCTAGTTCTACTGTTGCCATTGTTGTTATTGCTGGTTCAGCTGGTGTTGTTGCCATAGCTGCTGGTGCTGCTGTTATTGGTGCAGCTGTTGCTGGTTCTGTAGCTATTTCACTTTGAGTACGAGCTGTTGTCATTGGCCTCATTCCAGGTGTAGGAACAAAAACAAATTCTGATGTTTGACTATCTTGGGGTGCTGTCAACGGCACATCTTGTACTTCTTGAGAAGATCCTGCATCTTGGAAGAAGTGGCTATGTTTCCTTTTCACCTAGAAGATCATTATCAAAGGACATTTTATGAAGTTAATAAGAATTTAATAAGTTAATTTTTTCTGAAGTTAATAAGAATGGAATGAGTAGCATTACCAAAGGACAGTTTCTGATGTTGTGACTTCTCCCACTGCAGTATCCACATGTCATGACAAGTCCTTTTTTTTGAAGCTGAACAAATCCCTTCTCTCATCTTTGCCTCATCCTTTTCTCTCTTTCTCTTTACCTTTGGTCGATCAACCATTTTGATAATTTCTGGTAGCTCCATTGCATGATGTGGTTCTACCTTTCAGAATTTTCACCTCTAACTGGTTGTAGTATATGCATATAGACATCCATGTAAGCTTCCTTTGAATACCACCAATGTATTTCACTCAATGGGTCTTCTTTCTTGTCAAGTAAACATCTAATTGCATGGGGACAGGGAATTCCTATCAAGTCCCATGTTCTGCATGTGCACTTTTTAAGTTTAAAATTAACAGTATGCTTCTCTGCACCTTCATTCACTTCATAACCAAAGTCACCATTAAAATCAACTTCACACCCTTGTGCAATTTCTCTGAAATCACTCAATAACTCCACGGCATATGGACTGAATTCATCTCTCCAAGTCCTACATTCATCTTCATGATCTTTTAACATTTTCATTACCTTTCACACAAAGACACAAACCAATAATCAAACACTAAACAGTAACAGTACACTAAAATGGTACATAACAGTACATAACAATACATAACAGTATCAGTTCGTTACCACAAAACAACAAAAACAATAATTTACCTTGACTCTAATATCTTCTAACATCTTGATTATTGGTTTGTGTCTTGCCTCTAGAATTCGTTTGTTGAAGGATTCTGTGAAGTTGTTATCAACCATCTGTTCTTGCATGTTGTGTCAAAATAAGCCCTACACCAGTTTTGTGGAGGGTACCAAATTAGGTCGTTAGCAGCTTGTTCAAAAATAGTCCCTACTGTCCTCAATTGATCCTTGAACTCTTCTTTATAAGAGCTCCAAGTACACCACCACAACAGCTTTTTCATTTCTACACCCCTCCAGTTCTTGATCCAGTAAGCTTCTATGTGTCTAACACACCATCTATGATGTGATTTAGGAACCAAAGTTGCAACAACATCAATCAAACCATGCAGCAATTAGAACAAACAAAGAAGGCATTTAGTAGTTAAAGTAAAAAAACAGTGAAAAAGCTAACTGTGATTTGTTAATTTCATTACCTTTTGCATGTGTGAAATGAATGTCACTGCTTCACCATCTCCCAACTCTAAGGAAGTTCGCAGCAGCCCAGAAACCACTTCCAAGTTCTACATGTTTCTCTATCAACCAATGCCCAAGCAAGTGGATAAAAGTATTTGGTAGAATCGTGTGCCATTGCTACCAACAAAATTCCTTTGCATTTTCCTTTTAGAAATGTGCCATCTAGACCTATTAGAGGCCTCAAACCTGCTTTCCATCCACTTTTCAAAGCTTAGAAGCATATTTACATTATAAGAAATCTCATCTTTCCCTCTTCCAAAGCATCTTTTGATATGTTTATAACCACATCTGTACCAGGGTTACTATCCCTCAACTCTTGAGCATATGCCTCTAACCTATTATAGTCATCAACGTAGCCACACTCCAACTTCTCTAAGACCATTCTCTTAACCCTCTTCATCTTTGAATAACTAACATTAAGTCCGAATCTATCCTCCAAGTCCACCTTCATATCTTTGACTTTGTACTTAGGATTATTTTGAACTTTGTTCTTGAAATAATGGGCTAAAGCATTGGGAGTAGCTCTTCTATTCTGAAATGCTGGACCACAATCATGATTTGTGTTCAAAGTCTTAAGCTTAAATCCTTGATCTCTATTATCCTTGGATATAAAATACACAAAAGGACATCCAATATCATATTTGTACCTAACTTGCTTTTGTCACTCTTCTTAACTTTAAGGCCCTTCCTATTACCAACTGCATAGTACCCTACAACTTTTTTAGCTTCAGCCAAGTCTTTAAAACTCATACCCTTCTCCAAGTTTTTATACTTGTCAAGTGTGTCATTAACTTCTTTATTCCTTTCTCTTCTAAACAGTTCTAACTCTTCACTATCATAATCACTAGAGTTAGTTTCATTAGTTTCCTCCTCATCACATGAATCACAATCAGTTCCAACATCTACTCCTACTGTCAAATTATAAGATTCATCATGCTGAGTAATGCTAGGAGCTGGCACATGTAATTCACCCTCATCTACAGCAAATATTTGAATCTCATTGAATTGGTTTGACAGTAAAGACTGTAGTATTCTAATGCCTGCATCACCCTCAATTAAAAAGCAAGT
>MU691404.1:226042-276519 GCA_026770625.1 Nicotiana glauca
CTTTCTTATTTTAATATATATCACTTGAGGTTCTAACAACCACTTACCCCCATGATTAAAGACCAAATCAAACTTCTCAATCATTCTTCAAAGAAAACAAATGCAAGCCATAAAAAACAAGAAAAAGGTCCCATCAGTAATAAAAAAAATAGAAAAGTTAAATAGGACTTCTACCAATAAAGGGACAGGGAGTTAAAGAGGGACCCTACCAATAAAGGGACCGAGATCAAATACGGCCAAATAAAAGTAAACAAAAGCAAAAACAACGAATAAACAACTGAAATCAAGAAACAAGTAGACCCCATATGAATAAAGAAATCAGGCATCAACAATAATTGAACCCTTTAGTCCAGGCCAACACAAAAAGGGAAGGGACCACATGCAATTGAAAATTTAGTAAACAAAGATAAAAGCTTTGAGTAAACAACTGAAATCGACAAAAAAAAATACAAACTCATACGAATAAATTAAGCAGATGTTACCAAAATCTAAGCGGGGCCACATGCAACAAAAAAAATACTATAAAGACATCTACTAACATTGAAGCCAGGTCTGAAACATCACAGAATATCAAAAGAAACAAGATTTGTTTATTTCAAGAAACCCTAAGCAAAGATCAACAATAAAGATTTACTTGAATGGAGAGAAGACTTTAACTTTAATAAGCAACTTCAATCCGTCAACTTCAGTAAAAAATTATCGCAGAAAATCCCAAGAAATCAAGCTCCATGATCGCCGACCATTTCACCCTTTTTGCTTAGAGGAGATGAAGTGGGTGAAAATGACCTATGGTTGACTGATTTAAAGGGTAAAACATGGTTTGTCGGGTCTGGTCAGTACATTTGATTTATGGGTGGGGTAAAATCAGGTTTGGGGCATGGATTAATGAATAACCAGTCAGATACGTCCATGTGTAATTATTAATATGTTTAAATATATTAGAACTTATCCGTTAGAATTAAGGGCACAAGTATGCCAGATTTTTAACAGTAGGGTCATTATTTGCAAAATAGGTTAACGAAGGGCAATTTTAGATTGGAGTTGATACATTAGGGGCAGGTCTGACCCTTTTCCGTTTTCTAATTTTATTCTTGTGCAAATCCAGTTTGGGCTTAAGTAAATATATGCTCTGATCACTTCGTTGTTGAAACGCACTCGCCAAGCCAGTCTTATGAAAATCGTGATTTGGCCAGTTTTCAAATGGTCATTCAGCCCATTCTTATTTCCTTTTGAGTCCGTGGCAGTTTAATGCTAGATTACTTTCAAAATCATTAAATTTATCATATATTCACATGCTTCCTTGAACCTTCACAATAATCTCAAAACAGTTTAAGAAATAATTTAAATATCGTAGTTTGCTTTAGGCGCGTAATTAAATCATCGACTATGAGTACGGTTCCCGTGACATAGTTATGATACCTAATTCCCAATTTCGGGTGTGCATTTCATGTGACCCGATCATAATAACTTTGAACAATAATAAAAATAAATATGTCATAAATCGCGGGTGGATTTCATTTAGCGTGGTTTGTAACGTATTCCAAAGAGCAAGTGTACGACAATCGTAACTTGTTCAAGAAATAATTCCATAAATCCTAAAACCGGTTAAAAGTTAAAACATACGCAATAGGTTCTAAATATATAATTAATTAGATAATTAGGCCAATTATTAAGAGTGAAGCGACCGTGCTAGAACCATGGAACCCGGAAATGCCTAACACCCTCTCCCGGGTTAACAAAATTCCTTACCTAGTTTTATGGTTTCGAAGACTTTTAAATAAAGTCAATTTTTCTCGAGTTGGGATTTTAAAAATAAACTGGTGACTTGGGACACAATAATAAATTATTCCAAGTGGAGGCTCTAAATAAATAAATTAATCCCAATTTTATTTATGTTACTTATATCGGAAAAACTCCCTTATATCACCTATCGGGTAAAAAAGAGGTGTGATAGCTCTGACGACTCTGCTGGGGATAAGAGCCCAGAACTTCTGGTTTAGGGTTTAGAATTCGAGCTTAGAATAACTGTTATAGTTGGCTTTTGTTTATTATCTGATTTTCTACGTGTTTGAGCCTAATATGCTAAATATTGCTTTTTACGGCTTTGATATTATTTGAACTGTATATAAAACTGTTACGAAACCCTTATTCTCTCTGAGTCTTCTAAATCTTCTGGGGAGTGTGCGCTTCGTGTGACTTCTTTTCTGTTAGAGTCATATCCTAATTTTAAAACGAGGTTTGAATAAGTTGCAAAGACGGTGAAGCTTTTGTATTCCCGGTATGCTGCCCCCCCCCTCCTTGGCTCGAGTTGTCCGCTCGGGTAAGCCAGGTTTAGAACAATACACCCAGGTTTTAAACCTAGAATAACATAGCCTCATGTCGAATCCCTAGTAGTTATGTTTGTTTGCATCACGTGCATTTGACTTTAGGGACTCAACACAGGGGTTGGGTCCGTCTAGGACAGGTGCACCCACATTAAAAGACAATGCTGATGCATCTTACATGCTACTCGCGTATCTGTTTGTTTTAGCTTGCATGTTGGCGGTCTTATAGAATACGGAAAGAAACTAAAAAAAGAGAAAAAAAAAAATAAAGACAAAAAATCAAGAGTGAGAGGTAGGTATTTGATAAATTCCGAACCTCTGTCGAAATTTTGATGAAAAAAAGGAGAAAAAGTCATTTCAAAATAAGTCATATTTTCTTGTTGCGTCAAAATTGCCCAAACTACACGGGTTTGATTCTCAACGGACGTGGAATACATATGCAACCTCATCGGGTCCAACCCCATTTTTTCAAAAAATAACCCAAAAATATGAAATGCTGTCATTTTGTCATAAATAAAGCTAGGTGATGTCGTTTTTGTCTAAATAGCTAGAAATGTCCCGACGTGACTCCTGAAGGCTGTTTTTTCAAGAATAGTCACGTTTGGTCCTTTTCTATTTTTGGGCCACTTAGCAAACACAGTCCTAAAATCTTCCTTTCTGAAGTGCTGAAGGGCCATATTGGCAAAAGTGGCCTTAAGCTGTTTAAGTTATAATTTTGCAAAAATAATAATCTTTCTTTTGGTTCAAAATAAATCACATATTTTTAACTAGTCACTTTAAATAAATGTGAAGGATGAGCACTATTGAAAATATACCTTTTCAAGTTGTAGAGGAAATTCCAATAGAACTCGATATGTGGTGGAACGACCTGGGGAAGGTCAGCAGAAGTGTTGTGATAAAGGCTTTAGGCGGGCTCACCGATCTCTTGAAAATTAAACCAGGGTGGACATAATTGAATCATTGATACCATTTTGGGACCCGGCGCACAATGTGTTCCACTTCTCTGATTTTGAGTTAACCCCTACCCTTGAGGAGATAACAAGTTATGCTGGCCTTAACGGGAATCTCAGGAGCCGATATCTAGTAGCACCAAGAGCTGTAACCCCTCACAAGTTTTTGGACCTTTTGAGTATTAGCCAGGAAGTCAAAAATGGAAATTTGGCCGAGGGATTTTGCACATTCTACTTCTTATACGGTCGTTATGAGGACCCCCATGATTTTGAGGCTCCGGATACCGGTCTAAGTCATCATGGAAATAAAGACGAATGAGAAGCACGCCGAGGATTGGCCTTCGTAGTGGCATTTTTAGGCACTCTATTCTGCTCAAGGAGTGACGAACATATAGAGTTGGGGCTTGCAGGAGTGGCTGACTTCATGATCAAAAAGGCCAATGGCACTATTATACCAATGATCCTAGCAGAAATTTATCGAGCTTTAACTATTTTTCGAGCAGGGGGAAAGTTCTTTGAGGGTTGAAACTTGCTCTTGCAAATCTGGATGGTAGAACATCTTTGCCATCGCCTGGGGTACATGAACTATGGTCTGACTGGTCTTAATTGCATTGAAAAACATGAAAACCGGGTAGACGATCATGAGTTTCTCGAAGGTACAGAGGCATGGTTTATACATTTGGGTTCCTTAACTGCAAGCCAAATTAAGTGGACGTTTGGTTGGCTCTCGGTCAACGAAGTTATTTATATGTCAACCAGAATGTGTTTTCTTTTATGAATTGGTCTTCGGAGTATTTAGTCGTATGCTCCACACAGGGTTCTACGCCAGCTGGGCAGGTACCAAATTGTCCCTCATGATGAAAATTTGAGTCGCCAAGTTATTGAACTATGTCCAAAAGCTGCATTCCCGTAAGAAAAGGTTCGCCAAATCTGTCACCAATGTAGGTTTTTGTAGCCACAGACTCGAGTACAAGATTTGTCCAGGGGTGAAGTAGAACCTAGCTACACGACCTGGTATGGTAAAAGGATTTGAGTCCATCAAGAGCCAGAACGACCCGCCAAAAGGCCCCACGTACAACAGTTCACTGATGGGGCATAAGAGCAATGGAATTGGTTATCAAAGGAGAAAAGCTATAGGGCTACAATAAGCAAATTAGAAGGGCAAATAAGAGACGTTAAATTTGATAGTAGTTTATAGGCCGCTGCGGATGAAGGGGAGAAGAAAAATTTGGCCCGAGAAAATGAGCCCCTTCGAGCCCAGATTCAAAAGATGAAGAAGCTGTCGAAAACCCAGGAAGAAGCAGAACAGATAAAAAAACTCATAAATAGTCTTAGGCGAAAAATGTGTGATTATATGGCTGCTTTGGAAAAAGCCGAAGATGAATTCGCAATAGCCCGGGCGAAGAATGCAGAAGAACTGGTGAGGTTTGTTCAGCAGCTGAAAGGCAAGTATGACAAAGAACTCACAAGTTTGAAGAAAAGGCTAACTACTCTTGAGAATGAAATGGCTCAGCAAACAAAGAATTTCAAAGCGGAAAGAGAGCATTGTGACGCATTGATGTCTCAACTGGAAGAGGACATGCAACAGTTGTAGGAGCAAAGCCATACATACACCCAAGTTCTAGAGGCTAGGTCTCAACAGATTGGATGCCTACTCAAAGAGAAGGGCATCATCAGAGAAAGAATTAAAGGAATTGCTGATTATATCTTCATGAAATGCCATGAGTGCGAGAATATGACTAGATCCATGTTCTTCACCGCTATGATGACTTTTGTCTGCCAAATAATGGACGACCTGGATTGCCTCCAAGAAGATATTGCACGTAGGACTGCGTCGAGACCGACTAGTGTCCCGCGGGCCCCTGGAGCAGTATTGGAGGAACTTTTGTATTCCTAATTTTCTTTTCGAGTTTGTATTTCAGTTTCTTTTAGAGTCTGTTAGTCTACTTTGAGTCTGTTTTGTTTTTTCAGTTCTTAAGTCTGTATGTTGGAGTCATTGTAATAGAGGAATATTAAAAGTTTTTATTTAATGAAAATTTAAAAACCAAAAATTCTTCTTTCTTTTATTTCGCATTTGTCCCTTGAACTACATAATGATCTAATTCATGCAGCATCGTGATACGTTGGCAATCCCCATCGGATCCGATCATAGATATAGATAACTCGAAAAAAAGAGAAAAATAAAATAGCAAAGAAATAAAAGATTCAAGCTTTGGAAGAAAAGCCGGGATGAGACACGCAGTAGTTGCAAAAACATGCAGAAAAACATTTTGTTCTGTATGCTGTTTGAGAATACGTTCTTTTTTAGGTGGTTGGTTTTGTGGTAACCTGGCTTCACAACCTTACTTCACGAGATCGAAAGAGAGCGTTGAAATGGAACCAGAGAGTCATCTACCGATCATTAACCCCACAGAGGAAAGCCCGGCATAGGTTATCCCGACATCAGAGTCAGCAATTGCTGATGAAAATAGAATACTGCGTCTCCACATGTCGGAGATGTGGGACGCTTGGTCTAATGGTAGAGAACGGCCCATTGCAATCCCTGGATTTCCCGAATTGATCCCCAGAACAAGTGGAACCTCCAACGTCCCTAAAACCAATCTGTTCACTTCGTTCGGATACCCCACTATGATCGCTGCCAACTCCGCACTACTAATAAGTAGGAAAAGAGGGTCGCAATAGCTTTTACCCAATTTTAGGGTCGGGATCGATATCCACAGAGAGCTAGGATTGGAACCGAGTATCTATCGTGTTTAGGATTGCATATGTGTTCTTAATTACACTTCTCATCATTTTTGGGGTTTTCTTTATAATTCTAATTTTAACAAACTTTAAATTGTAAATTAAGCTAAGGGTTAAATGCTACGGGTTGTTCAAATAGTTTATAGGGCACTAGGGTAGTGACTACTGCCTAGGTGGTCAATTGACGAGTACATGAATCTAAGGCACATTTGACATATTTGAGGAGTATGTTATAACCGTTGCACGATTTTTCCCACTCTACACCTCTCGGTGGTTCAAGTGATTTTGCTCGAATTGGCTTTCTCAAGACCAATTGGGTATGCCAATTTGCACAAGCAACTTAGGATTCAATTCGGGTATTACTCTCTCGAGGTTTAACCCTTTAATTGGGGCTATCAATCTCTTGAGTACGCCCCAATTCATTGTTGGACCAATTTCGGAGACTTAGGCTCTCTTTCTCAAGAGGAGCTCAAGTGAACTCAACACAAACTAGTATTTGCAACCACTAATTCAGAAATTAACCATGAAATTGGCCCAAATAACAAACACCCATAGTCAATTTAGCCCTAAAATGCAATACCCATCAATTACCCACACTAGGGTTGAGCCACAACCCTAGCTATGGGGTCTAGCTACTCATTTTTAGAGAAGAAAAGCAAAAAATAGAAGAAGATAAACACATATTAATTAATTGCTAAGCTAACTACAAAGATTCAATGATGGAAAGTAAGTAAAAATGGCCAAAATGGCTAAGAAAAGTCGACCCACGAGCGCAACTGAAGTATTACAATGCCTGATACCCTAAAAATGGAAAAGGAATCTATTTATACTAAGCTGAAAACTCTGGACGTAATTGCCCCTGCGGGGATAGTGCGGACCGCACAAAATGGACCCCGGTCTGCACTGGGCTTTGGCCTTCAAAATTACCCTCTCTGAACATGGGCTCCACGGACCACACAGAATGGACCGCGGCCGCGGAGGCTTCTAGTGCGGTCTACCTAAAGCTGACCGCAGACCGCACATGCTTCAAACTCTGAAAATGCAACCTCTCTGAATCTTGGCACAGCGGGCCTCAGAGAATGGAATGCGGCTGCGTTGCTTTCAGTGCGGCCGCACTGCCTTTAAGCCTAAAAACCAACTTTCTAAATCTCTCAGCGCGGACCGCACAAAGTGGTGTATGGCTGCACTGGGCCTGTTCTGCCTGAGCTTGCCTTGTTTTTGGCACTTGTGCAAGTTTCACTCTTTTGGAGACGATCTTTGATATTATGTCACTTTATTGATCAAACCTGCAATCAAGCACAACTTGTGAGCCTTTCGGGACTATTTTGTATGAATATTTGATCAAAGCATAAGCAAGAAGGAGCATAAAATGCGTCAAAATCTCTAGTTATCAACTCCCCCAAACTTAAGCTTTTGCTTGTCCTCAAGCAAACACAATAAGATCCACCCCTTAAGTGAAAATCCAAGAAATTTTTCAGCTGTCCTAAAGCAACCTCAAGTAGCATCAATTGGGACTAACAATTGCCCTCAATACAAATGAACCATTAACAACATATACTCTTTGAACAACCATGGATTAAGTGTGACACAAGAGCATCAAGAGTTGACTCAACACATAAAAGAACTCTTTCAACTACTTTGGTCATTGTGGAACCCAAACTCACACATCTTCAACTCTCCCTAAGCAAACCTCACCTTTAGAATAGTGGCATGCAAAACGAGGTTAATGGAAATTCTCTTATCTCTCTCAAGAAAAAGTCACAAGTCCGGCTCTAAGTACCATATGCTTGCTCCTTATGTAAGTATCCACTAATGTAAGCTTCATTCAACTCAAGATCATATAGGGCTTTTGTGGAGACATTGTGAAGGCTTTTGGTTCAGGGTAGGGAATGTTTTAGTCTAAGTGAGTTCCATCTTCCCTTAAGCACTTCTTTTGATTCATTTGGCATCCATCCACTTGACTCTTTGAGTCATTTTCACTTCTTTCTAAGGGGTTAGAGAGACATACTGTCACTCTTTCTTAGGCATTTCACACATTTTCTCCTTTTTCAAGTTTCCACACCTTTTATTCTTTGCTTTTCTTGAATCCCTTTTTATTCTTTTTTCACATTGAACATTCTGTTTGTCTTTTTTCTTTTCTTTCTTTTCCATTGCCTTGCCTTTTCTTCCTTTTTTTGCCTTTTTACCACTTTTTTTCAATCCTCGTCTCTCCCCCAAAACTTATACTTTTGCCATATGCTAAAGGAAAGATCGGATTCTAAGAGAGGGTGTCTTTTAGAATGGGTATAAGCTTGTATCATGGTTCTTGAAAGAAAAAGGTCTAAGGCTCAAAAGGGTTAACTAGGGATTATATCACTGGTAGGTTATAGAATTGTTCAAACTATCATTTGGATCGAAGAGAGCCTATAATCATGTCTCAAGTCAAAATTCACCTAGGATTTCTCCTCAATAAACATTCAGGGCAAGTTCTAGACCAATGGCTCGGGACTTGGACTTGCAATTCAATTACTCACCACACAAGCTAAGGGATTGCTAAAGACATAGAGTCGGGGGCCCACAATGACCTTAGATACGATTTGAGCACACAATGGTCTCGAAAAATCACTTGATGATTATCGGCCAACACAAGAGTCTCAAGGTCATGACTTTTACCATCCTAAACACAACAATTTGTTTTTGACCATAAGATCAAAGGCAAATGTGCTAGGCCCAAGTGAAGCTTTGCTTGAGGCACCCTTAACGACTAACTACTAAAAACCAAAAAGAAAAAGAAAAACAAACTCAAACCCTTAAAAATATTGTCACGCCATCCATCATTGGAAAGAGCCACCCAGTTCACACAACACTCCACCTTTGGAAAGAACCGTGGAATTAAGAAAACCAAAGGCTTATTACAAACTCCAAAAACAAAAAAAAAACTATGAATCACAAATAAGAAGCTAAACAAAAAATTTTGCGGAAAATATAATGAATATATACAAGAGGGGATTTGTATATACCATGGATGGGATGAATATATACAATGAGATATAACTTTATATACAGGCCCAAAGTGAAATCAAAATGCGATAAGTGTAACAAAATATCAGAATTATATACAGACCAAAGATAAAAAGATAAAAAAAGCATAAAAATGTTAAATATATACAATTATCCAAATGTAGGGCCTACCTCTCAAATGAAACCTAGCATTGTCCCCAATGCCAACTAGTCTAAATAAAGCATCATATAAGAGGGAAAGGATATAGAAGACTCCCTAAGGCCTGTCTGTCTGTAGAGGGTCATGTGTGGTCCCTAGGTCCTGTGTGTGCTCGGGGACCTCAGACTGGTCCCCTGTGGTCTGTTGTTCAGCTACTGGGACCTGAGCCTGGATTTGGATAGGCTCTGGAACTAGTACATCCTGTGGCTGACTGGAGGAAGTCTCCGGTGGGTCCGCCAACTGGATGACAACATCATCAGCTCTAGGAATCACCCTCCTCCTCTTTAGAGGCCTCTGTGACTGCTCCAGTTGTGGATCAACTGCTGGTGCTAGGACCTGGAGCAATAAGTCTAAAGGCAGGTGATCTGCCTTCAGTCTGTCTACATATGCACACAGCTCCTTCACGGACTCCTTGGAGGCCCATGTCTTTCTCAGCTTCTTATGCTCCTTAGAAAGCTCCTTGAGAGCCTTGCTATGTGAATCCACTACCTTGTAGAGCATTGCCTGAGTGTCGAAGATCTTTTTCTGGTTGTCAAGTATCTCCTTGAGCACATCCTCTATCGATTGTGGAACCTGCGGAGATGGAGGTGACGACTGAGCCTCAACCATAGTGGTGAGTGAGGACAACTTGGATGAGGCAGTCTGCATCCAGTTGTTTATACTAAGAAGCGCCTGGCTTAGTTGGTGAGTAGTAATAGGATGGGCCCGGGAAGATGGAATCTCTGTCCTGCTGATATAGATAGACCGGCAGGAGTGGCTGTAGATATGGATGGCCCGTGAGGGATATCTGTGGAAGTGGAGGTCGGATGAGCAGGAGCCACTACCACAACTGGCTCTTTAGACTGGCCAATTGTGGTAGTAGTTGTACCCTTGAAGCTCTTGCTCTTGGGGTTGTCATCCCCCTGCATGATGTACTAGGAAAAAGGAGCATTTGCTTTGACTTTAAAATCGAAGGGCTTCTTGTCCACTTTCAAGTCCCGGAAGTACATAGTGAGGGTGTTGGAGAAAGGATAGTTCCGGTCATGCTCCGCACCTACTATAGAAATGATTCTGGATATCACATTCCCCACGTTGATGGGGCCTGCCATGATACAAGCCACCAGCATAGCCCGGGAAAGAGGAAGGGTGTTGTCATGTGTTATGGGGTCCAACGTGCTATATACAAAGGTCTCCCACCCCTGTGCTTCAACTTTTAAGGTCCGTCTCAAGATCTTGACTTCAACGGTCAACCAGTCGGGGGTGGTACCTGGGATTTCCAGGTACTGTGCTAGCCAGGGATGAACCTCCTCACCCATTTCCAACTTGGAAATGTATAGGGTCTCATCCTTCTCGTTGAGGCCAGGGTACTCGTTAAGGTACTTCCCTTCAAATAAAACTGTCAGATTTCAAACCTTGGTCACTTTGGAGCCCTTTTTTATATGGGCTACATTGCAGTAAAACTCTTTGACCATGTGTTCGTTGGCATCCACACACTCCTCCAGAAAATGTTCCCAGCCTGCCCTAGTCCTAAATTGTCTTTGTAAATTGGGGTTGTAGGGTAATAGGTCTCTATAAATGAAGCTCCTCTTCGGAATCAACTTTCTCACCGGCCACCACTCAATAAATTTATGGTACGCCACCTCACTCACGAACCTATGTCGCCAAACCTCTGGCTTCCTCGTTCTATTAACACCCCCAACCCTTGTTTCTCCTCCTTCTGCCACTTCCTCATCTCCCTCTACTTCCGCGTCACCTCCTCTTCCACCCCCTCCGGATAAAGAAGTTGTGGGAGAGGTGGAGTATTTTTCACTACCTGTTGCTGAGCCCTCAGATGACCCAAAAGAAAAATGTGTTGGTGCTTGGGCAGTGGTTGATGGTGGAGGAGAGTATCTATTAGCATGAATCTCTCCATCCAGTCTTCAACATATTCTGACACGGAGTATGAAGAAATGTCCCGGGAGGGCTCATACTCACTCCCCGAGGAATGTAAAGCAGCTCTGTCAGCAATTTTGATAAGTTTTCTTGTCCTTTTAATGTTGTCTCGAAATTGGGGAGTGAATTTTATCATTTTCTTGCCCTTTCCCCTGGAAAATTCACCTTTGCCCGGTTGTTTTAAGCCTTTTCCTCGTTGTCTCACCATTGTCTGCGATCACAGTTCAGTCTGCTTGTTAGTATCAGTGTAATTAGTTAAGAACAATGCTGCAAAAGCAGTAAAGAAGAGTTGGAGACAGGTTGCAGAAGTTGCCCAGTACGGACCATACAAAATCAACCGCGGCCGCACTAGGGTCTCCGCGGACCGCACAAAAACCAACTGCGGTCCGCACAGAGGTGGGGTTCAGACTACCCACTCTCTATATCTAGGCAGTGCGGACTGCACAAAATTGATCGCGGCTGCACTTCCTGAGGTTCAGCAAATAGGAGGGTACCAACGCAGTCTGCACAAAATGGTAGTGCGGACCGCACTGGGCCAGTGCGAACCATACAAAAATGACCGTGGTACGCACTGACTGCCCAGTTGTGGCTCTAAATTAGAGTTCCATGTATTTTGATTTTGGGTCCAATTTTACACCTAAGTAGTGGCTCTACATGATTATCCATTGATTTTAACTATCTATGGCTATTTGAACCTAAAAATTAACAACCCTAACCTACTCTATTGAAGAAAATGAAGGAAGAAGAGAATGAAAAAAAAATTAACAAGATTGATAAACTAATAAGCAAGTAATGGTACCAGATGTGAGAGTTAATGAAGAATATCAAGTCCAAGCAGTTGATTGTAAGCAAAAAGATGATGCACAATGATTTTTTTAGGGTTCTGAGAGTTAAAGGTGCGAAAAGGGTAAAAGGAGTTCCTCAGGCCCTATTTATAGAAAAAGGACCTGGGGCCCATTCTCACCTACCAGTGCGGACAGCACAAAATGGACCGCGGTCTGCACTGGGCTATTTTGTTCAAGCTCAACTTAGCAACCCACTGCGGTCCATACAAAATCAATTGCAGCCGCACTGGGGTCTTCGCGGACTGCACAAAACCAACCACGGTCCGCACAGAGGTGGGGGGGTTCAGACTACCCACTCTCTGTATCTAGGCAGTGTAGGCCGCACAAAATAGAAGTGCAGCCGCACTGAAAACTTCAGAGACCTGTGCATTTTTTCAATTATGTCCTGCATTGCATCAACTCAATCCTGTAACATCTCACAACCAGTTAGCCCAAAAAATAATCTTATGCTACAATGAAAATCAAATAAAAACAATAATAAAAACACATGGGTTGCCTCCCAAGAAGCGCTTGATTTAACATCGCGGTACGACGCATGTTACCATCCAATCATTTGAAATGCACAAGAGCCACTACATGGCTATCATCAAACTTCCCCAAATAGTGCTTGACTCTATGCCCATTCACTCTAAAGACTTCCCCACTTTTGTTCTTCAAATCAAGAGCACCAAACGAGGTTATACACACTACTTCAAATGGTCAACTCCACTTTGATTTCAGCTTTCCCGGGAACAACCTTAGCCGAGAATTGAATAAGAGCACCAAATCTCCCACCTTAAACTCCTTGCCCTGATTGTATTTTTCGTGAAGATATTTCATTTTATTCTTATACAAGGACGAACTAGAGTAGGCATGAAACCTAAATTCATCAAGCTCATTGAGTTGCTCCACCCGAAGATTAGCAGCTATATCCCAATCAAGATTCAACTTCTTCAAGGCCCACATAGCCTTATGCTCCAACTCCACTGGTAAATGACATGCTTTCCCAAATACCAACCGGTACGGCGACATGCCAATTGGGGTCTTGTAAGCGGTCTGGTAAGACCGTAGAGCATCATCTAACTTTTTAGACCAATCTGTCCTATTAACATTGACGGTTTTGGACAAAATGCTCTTGATCTCCCTGTTAGACACTTCAACCTGGCCACTTGCTTGAGGATGATAAGGCGTAGACACTTTTTGGTTGAAACCATACTTGGAAAACAAGGCATCAAAAGCTCTATTACAAGAATACGATCCTCCATCACTAATAATTTCCCGAGGTGTACCAAACCTTGTGAAAGTGCTTTTCTTTAGAAATGCCACCACACTCCTAGCTTCATTGTTAGGCAAGGCCACGGCCTCAACCCATTTTTACACATAATCAACCGCTACAAGAATGTAAGTGTTGCCGCACGAGCTTACAAAAGGGCCCATAAAATCGATACCCCATACATTAAAGATATCAACTTCAAGAACTGTGTTTAGAGGCATCTCATCTTTCTTGGAAATCCTGTCTGCTCATTGACATTGATCACACCTTTTTACTAGATCACTTGCATCTTTGAAAAAGGTTTACCAATAAAAACCACAACTTAGAACTTTCAAAGTCGTCCTCGCCCCATCATGATGGCCACCATAGGGGGAGGAATGACAAGCCTCTAGGATGCTAAATTACTCCTCCTCAGGTAAACACCTCCGAATCACTCTGTCGGTGCAAAACTTGAACAAGTATGGCTCGTCCCAATAGAAGTTCAGACTATCTCGTTTGAGCTTCTTCCTTTGGTAAGAAGAGAGCTCACACGGGATGATGGCAGTCACAAGGAAATTTTCAATGTCCGCAAACCATGGCATATCACACAGTGACACAGAGAGTAATTGCTCATCGGGGAATGTATCATTGATATCTAGGACATCATACGACCTTCCTTCCTCCTCCAAGCGGGACAAATGATCCGCCACTTGGTTCTCACTACCTTTCCAGTCCACTATCTCCAAATCAAACTCTTGAAGTAGTAACACCAATCGCATCAACCTTGCCTTGGAGTCTTTCTTTATCATCAAACACCTAAGGGCGGCATGATCGGTGTGCACTTTGATTTTGGCTCCCATAAGATATGGCCAAAATTTTTCCATGGCGAACACAATAGCCAACAATTCTTTCTCCGTCACCGTGTAGTTCCTTTGAGCCTCATTCATAGTCTTGTTCGCATAGTACACTGGATGGAACATTTTTTTTACTCTTTGACCCAACACTTCCCCAACCGCAACATCACTTGCGTTGTACATGAGCTCGAAAGGCAAGCTCCAATTGGGTATGGTAATGATCGGGGTGGTGGTCAACTTATGCTTAAGAAGTTCAAAGGCTTCCATACATCTCTCATTGAACACAAACTTTGTATCCTTTTCTAGAAACTTGCAAAGAGGATTTACTACCTTCGAAAAGTCCTTGATAAACCGCTGGTAGAACCCCGCATGCCCAAGAAAACTCCTCACCCCCTTGAAAGAAGTGGGGGGAGGAAGACTTGAAATCACCTCTATCTTGGCTTTGTCAACTTTAATCCCATGCTTTAAATTTTATGGCCCAACACTATGCCCTCTTCAACCATAAAGTGGCATTTTTCCCAATTTAGCACAAGATTGGTGTCTTCACACCGGGCCAAAACTCTATCCAGATTTCCCTAACACTCTTCAAATGAATCACCAACCACACTAAAATCATCCATAAACACATCCAAAATATCTTCCACCATATCGGTAAAAATAGCCATCATGCATCGTCGGAAAGTCATCGGAGCATTGCACAACCCGAATGGCATCCGAGAGAAAGCAAATGTGCCATATAGGCAAGTGAATGTGGTCTTCTCTTGGTCCTCCAGAGCGACTAAGATTTGGTTATATCCCGAATATCCATCCAAAAAGCAATAAAAGGCACGCCTCGCAAGGCGATTAAGCATTTGGTCAAGGAATGGCAACGGGAAGTGATCCTTGTAGGTCACCTTATTCAGCTTCCGGTAGTCCGTGCAAACCCTCCACCCGGTAATTCTGATTGGGAATAAGTTCATTGTTATCATTTTTCACCACAGTCATCCCACCCTTCTTTGACATACATTGCACTAGAGAAGTCCATGAGCTGTCAGAGATTGGATACACCACGCCTGCATCTAGCCACTTGATCACTTCTTTCTTCGCTGCTTCTTGCATTACCTCATTGATTCTCCTTTGATGTTCCAAGGAGGGTTTTCCATCATCCTCCAGAATAATCTTGTGCATGCAAAATGCGGGGCTTATTCCCCAAATATTGGCCAAAGTCCATCCAATTGCCCTTTTTCGCCTTTGAAGCACCGCCAAAATGGCCTCAAGTTAGATGTTAGTAAGGCAAGAAGAAAGAATAACTGGTAAAGTATAACTAGGGCCTAAAAATTCATACCTGAGGTGTGGAGGTAATGGCTTCAAATCCAACACCGGGGGTTCCTCAATTAAAGGTTTTGTTGGTGGAGTTTTCCGGTTTTCAAGATCCAAAGACAATTTTCTAGGCTCATAGGAATAAGAGCCCATCTCATGTAAAGCATTGACACACTCCACTCTGCCCGCATCATCATTGACATCCAAATTCAACAATACGACTTCCAAAGGATCCTCAACATTGATCATTGCACTTGTGTCATCAATTATCACAGCCGTGACTAAATCCACAAGTGAGCACACTTCGGTACAATTAGGCTGCTTCATTGATTTGCACACATGAAAGACTACCTTTTCATCACCCACCCTGAAACTGAGTTCCCCAGCTTCCACATCTACTAGAGCCTTCCCCGTAGCAAGGAAAGGTCTCCCCAATATGATCGGGACTTCATAGTCAACCTCACAATCCAGGATCACAAAATCCGCCGGCAAGATAAATTTTTCCACCCGGACAAACACATCATCAACTATACCCAATGATCACTTCATTGATCTATCCGCCATTTGTAGTCTCATGGAAGTTTTCCTTGGTGGCCCAATACCCAAAGTCTTAAAAATTGAATAGGTCATCAAATTGATACTAGCTCCTAGGTCACACAAAGCTTTAGAAAAGTCCACACTCCCAATGGTGCAAGGAATAGTGAAAGAACCGGGATCCTCAAGTTTCAGGGCCATTAAATTCACTATCGCACTAACTTGGTGAGTCATCTTTATAGTTTCACAATCCATGGAACGCTTCTTTGTGACCAAGTCTTTCATGAACTTTGAATAGCCCCGCATTTGTTCAAGAGCCTCCACCAAAGGCACATTAATGGACAAGATCTTCATCATATCAATACACTTTTTGAACTGATTATCATTTCTCTGCTTAGCGAGCCTTTGAGGATAAGGTGGAGGTGGCCTTGGCAAAGGAGCCTTTGCTTTTGGAACTACCGGTTCTGACATGTCAATCACGTGTTCCCTATAAGGGTTCACGGCCTCTTGAGTTACCACCTTGGTTTCATCAATGTCAATCCTCACTTTATTGTTCACATTGTCATCAACCACATCTTCAACTACCAAAGGAACCACATCTTCCAGCAACTCAACATCTTCATCAACAACTTGCTTTTGTTTTGAGGCATTTACATCACCGCCTCTCCCACTCATGTTGTAACCGCCACGACATGATTTTTCACACCCTTTGGGTTCACTACCTTATCACTTGGTTGATCACCCTTCAGGCGAGTATTCAATGATTAAGAGATTTGTCCTAATTGCACCTCCAAATTTCTAGATAGAGGTATTGTGGGAAGCCAACTGTGCATCTGAATCTGCGTTCTTCTTCATCATCTGTTCGAACATCATTTCAATTGTACCCATATCATTACCCAAAGAACTAGGACCTTGAGAAGGGAAAGGGGGTGGATTGTTCGGTTGTTGGTACATTGGGGGCCTTTGAAAGCCTTGCCCCAGGTTTCCTTGATTTCCATTATTCCATCCACCTTGATTATTGTTGCCACCCCAATTGTTGTTATTACCATTCCAATTCCCTTGGTTGCCTTGATTGTTGTTCTGATTGCCTCAGCTGTTATTTTGGTTGTTGTTCCCCCAATTACCACTGTTTTGTTGCTGATTGCCCCAATTTCCTTGAGGTCTCCACTGTTGTTGGTTTTACGAGTTGCCCCATTTGCCTTGAAAATTGTTCACATATTGTACCTCTTCATTTTGCTCATCATAGCCATCATTTTGAAACCCATCACAATCATCATCAAATTGCTCAGAATTCCCTTGGTTTTGTTGCCTTCTTTTGTTGGTAAGCATATTAATACCCTCCATGGCATTCATTTGGCGAGGATTTTGGACTTGTTGCAATTGTGCCTTAGCCAATTGGTCCATAGTAGTTGTCAACTCCACTATAGCTTTCCCATGGCGTGTAATTCCTTATGCAAATGAATAACCGTAGGGTCACCTTGAGGAACATTGGCTCTACTTTGCCATGTGGAATATGTATCCGCCATCTCATGAAGCATGGCACAAGTTTCATCATATGTCAATTTCATAAAATTACCCCCAGCGAGTTGATTTACTATGCATTGGTTTGTAGTATTAATGCCCCGGTAGAAAGTTTGTTGCAACATATTCTCCGTCATGTCATTATTGGGGAATTCCTTCACCATCGTTCTATACCACTCCCAAATATCATGCAAATGTTCCATGGGTTCTTGCTTGAAGGCCAATATCTCATCTCGAAGTGCCTCCATGTTCCCGGGTGAGAAAAATTTAGCAATAAACTTATCCGTCAACTCATCCCAAGTTGTGATGGAATGGTTGGGAAGTCTCTCGAGCCAATCCAATGCTTTCTCCCGAAGTTAGAATGGGAAAAGCCTCAATCTAAGAGCATCCTTGGACACATTCGCCTGCTTACTCCCCCGACATGTATTCACGAACCCCTTGAGATGTTTGTAGGCATTTTGATCCGTAGCACCCGTTAAATACCCACACTGCTCAAGTAAGGTCAACATCATATCGGTTACCTGAAAATTGCCCGCCCGGATTTTGGGTGGGACAATAGCACTTGCATAGCCTTGGTTCGGTAGCACTGGAGGAACCGCTCTTAGAGGTGGTAGAGGAGGGTCTGGAACATTTTCATTAGCATTGGCCTGGAGTCCTCGTCGTGGTCTGGGAGGTACAAGAGGCACCTCATCCTCTTCAATTTCATCAACCTCCTTCCCGCAAGCACGTTTCCAAGAGGGTCATTAGCATTTAAAGCCATTTAGTACCTGAAGTATTCACACACAAATTAGTAACAAAGAAGGAAAGAAGAACAACACAAAAACTAGCTAAATAGATAGCCAAAACCGTTAGCTCCACGGTAACGGAGCCTAAAAGTGATCGTTGCCAACTCCGCACTACTAATAAGTAGAAAGAGAGGGTCGCAATAGCTTTTACCCAATTTTTGAGTCGGGATCGATATCCACAGAGAGCTAGGATTGGAATCGATCATCTATCGAGTTTAGGATTGCGTATGTGTTCTTAATTACACTTCTCATCATTTTTGGGGTTTTCTTTATAATTCTACTTTTAACAAACTACAAATTGTAAATTAAGCTAAGGGTTATATGCTACGGGTTGTTCAAATAGTTTAAAGGGCACTAGGGTAGTGACTACCGCCTAGGTGGTCAATTTACGGGTACTTGAATCTAAAGCACATTTGACTTATAATCGTTGCACGATTTTGCCCACTCTGCACCTCTCGGTATTTCAAGTGATTTTGCCCGAATTAGCTTTTTCAAGACCAATTGGGTATGCCAATTTGCACAAGCAACTTAGGGTTCAATTCGGGTATTACTCTCTCGAGGTTTAACCCTTTAATTGGGGCTATCAATCTCTTGAGTACGCCCCAATTCATTGTTGGACCGATTTCGGAGACTTAGGCTCTCTTTCTCAAGAGGAGCTCAAGTCAACTCGACACAAACTAGTGTTTGCAACCACTAATTCAGAAATTAAAGACGAATTATGCCCAAATAACAAACACCCATAGTCAATTTAGCCCTAAATTGCAAGACTCATCAATTACCCACACTAGGGTTGAGCCACAACCCTAGCTATAGGGTCTAGCTACTCATATTTAGAGAAGAAAAACAAGAAATAGAAGAAGATAAACACATATTAATAATTGCTAAGCTAAATACAAATATTCAATGATGAAAAGTAAGTATAAATGCCCAAAATGGCTAAGAAAAGTCGACCCACGAGCGTAGCTGAAGTATTACAATATCTGATACCCTAAAAATGGAAAAGGAATCTATTTGTACTAAGCTAAAAAATCTTGACAAAATTGCCCCTGCGGGCTTAGTGCGGACCGCACAAAGTGCACTGCGGTCTACACTAGGCTTTGGCCTTCAAAATTACCCTCTCTGAACTTGGGCTCCGTGGACCGCACAGAATGGACCGCGGCCACGGAGGCTTCTAGTCCGTCCACACAAAGTTGAACGCAGACCGCACATGCTTCAAACTCTGAAAATACAACCTCTCTGAATCTTGGCACCACGGACCACAGAGAATGGACTGCAGCCGCGTTGCCTTCAGTACGGACCGCACAAAACCTAGTGCAGCCACACCTCTTTTAAGTCTGAAAACCAGCTCTTTGAAACTCTCAGTGGGGACCGCACAAAGTGGTGTGCGACCGCACTGGGCCTGTTCTGCCTGAGCTTACCTTGTTTTTGGCACTTGTGCAAGTTTCACTTCTTTTGAGTCGATCTTTGATATTATGTCACTTTTTGATCAAACCTACAATCAAGCACAACTTGTGAGCCTTTCGGGACTATTTTGTATGAATATTTGATCAAAGCATAAGCAAGAAGGAGTATAAAATGCATCAAAATCTCTAGTTATCAACTATGTCAACTCATTTCACTGGTACCCGCTATCTTCTACAATATTCACTGCACCACCGACCTCTACTATGGCACAGCCGACAGTGCCCAGGCCCTGTTTCAAGCCGTCAACCTTTACTTTCCAAGTACCACAATTTCAACTGGACACGGCCCATGTCACTCCAAACTCCTACCTCAGCACCCTCGATATGAGTCTACCATGGAATAAGAGAGAACTTTGAAGAATCCCAAGCAAGAAGATATAACTCGAAAAATTAAAAGCATCGAACAAAGTCTCAAGAACATGCAAGGCCTGAGTGGCTAGAAGAGTATTTCCTATGCCGACCTGTGCATGTTTCCTCATGTTCATCTACCTATCGGCTTTAAGATGCCGAAATTCCAAAGATATGATGGACATTGAGACATCTCCCACTAGTAGATATGGGATGACTTGGCCCGGGATTTTGTTAGGCAATTCCAGTACAATGTGAACATAGCTCCAGACAAATTTTTTTTGTCCAATATCAAAAAGAAATCTTCAAAAAGCTTCCGAGAATATGCTATCAAATGGCATGAACAAGCGGCTAGGGTAAAAACCCCAATGGATGAGGCCGAGATGGTCAGTGTCTTCTTATAAGCCCAAGAGACCGATTATTTCCAAAACATGACGTCTGCTATGGGCAAGCTGTTTGTAGAGGCCATAAAGATTGAAGAAATGGTGGAAAATGGTTTGAAAACGGGCCGCATCATGAGCCAATAAGCTATAAGATCCACTTCACAAGCTATCTAGAGCGGGATGGGGTGTAGCAAACTGGAAAAAGAAAGAAGAGGGAGCAATGATGGCTTCAAGTTTGAGAAATCCTCGTCAACCCCGAGGTTACTTTGGTTCCCCTTCCAGCACCCCGCAACATTACTACCCCCACCAAGATGCGGCATATGATATGACTCCTCATCCTTATGCAATAATGAATGCTAGCTATACACTCAGCCACAACAACATTACAATTAGAATCGAGCTCTACCTCCAATAAACAACCCTCCTCACTAAGCCCCGTATAATCCACGTCCGCCACAGAATAATTATCCATATAACGCCAATCCCCGAGAGCTACCCAGAAAAACTAACTTCACACCCATTAGTGAATCATATTCTAGCCTCTTCCAAAGTTGGTCCAAATGGGCCTGTTACAGCCCGTACCTCTAAACAGGCAAAACCTAAAGTCACCGCCCTACCGGTCGGGTACCAAACGTACTTATCACTCAGGGGAAGAACGGCACGACACTGAAGATTTTTGGACTCTTAAGAGGGAGGTCAAAAATCTGATAGAACAAAAGCGGGTAGTGTTGAGGGATGAGGAAGTTCCCAATGTAACTAATAACTCATTACCAGCTCACAACAATGGGCCAGTCATTGGGATGATATGTGAGGACAAAGAGTTTGACCCAACTTTAAAAGTTATCACTGCTATCGCCGACGTAGAAAAGAAACCCAAAGCGATAGCAAAGCAAGCTAAGAATGAGAAGAAGGTCAAATCTACTCCCCAAAGCACATAAAAGGTTGTGGAAACCAAGACAGGAGCAACACCTCCTAAAAAGTTTGTTCTTTATGTTCCCAGGGCCCCTAGAAAGGAACAGTTCGTGTTAAGTCCTCCCAAAAGGTTTGAGTAAAACAAGGTTACGCTGAAGGTACCAAGGATGTACGTACCAAAGGGGGGACTTATGTGGCGCGGGGGCCGATAATTTCACTTAGGCTGACTGAGCCCGTGGTTATCAGTTGCGCACTACAGAATCCCATGAAAGACCCCACTTTCATCCCCTAGAAATACAATAAAGTAGTGGTCACATACAAGGGAAAAGAAAACATGGGAAATGTACGAAATGAGCCAATATGGGAAGTACCTCGACTTGGAAGAATTGAACAAGCCAAAGCAGAAGCATTTTCCGCTCAAAAAGCCAGTCAGCGCTGAAGAAGCAGAGGAATTCTTCCGAAAGATGAAAACCTTGGACTATGCTGTAACTGATCAACTCAGAAAGTCCCCCTCTCAGGTCTCACTTTTGTCCCTGTTGATAAGCTCGAATGAGCATCAGAAAGCGTTGTTAAAGATGCTTATTAAAGCATATGTGCCGATCGAGACCATGGTTGAACAGTTGGAAAGAATGGCAGAACACTTTTTTGAAGTCAACCGAATCTACTTCAACTGAAATGGCTTACCTTTAGAAGGGGATGCCCACAACAAAGCTCTTCATTTGACCGTTAAATGTGAAGAATATTATGAGAAAAAAGTTATATTGGACGGCGGGTCCGGGGTTGACATTTGCCTCTCTCAACCTTACCAAGGATGGAAATTGGGACTGAAAGGATTAGGCCCAACAATGTTTGTATATGCGCTTTCGACGGCATCAAGAGGGATACAATAGGGGAGATTGATTTGGTCCTAACCATTGGACCTGTGGATTTTGAAGTAACATTTCAGGTTTTGGACATGGACACCTCCTATGATCCATGCTGGAGGAGTCGTACCCTCTAGTCTCCGCCAAATGAATAAGTTTGAACATGAAAACAAAGAAATAGTGGTCCACCAAAAAATGAACAATCAGTCTACAGGGACCCATCAGTCCCATGTTAGGAGGCTAGGGAGGGTAGTAAACACATAGTCTACCAACCTTTTGAGATCGTGGTCGCGGATCAGTGTGAGGAAGGAACCCCATATCCTCAACCCTGCTTATCAAATGCATCAATCATGGTCGCCAGTGAAATGATAAAACACGGGTACAAGCCCGGGAAAGGGCTCGGGGTATCTTTGCAAGGCATCACAGAGCCCATCACTTTAACTGCCAGCGAGAAGTTCTTTGGCGTATGCTTTCAAGCTACAGAGGTCGATGTAATATGGACTAATTAACGTAAGAACAATGGGTGGGTCCTACCTCATCTGGTCCCGCATCTCGCCTGAACGTTTGTTAAGCCAAGCTACATAGAAGAAGAAGAAGATGATGCTTTCACGGTCGAAGAAATTGAGGACATATGTAGGGCAATAGGCAGATGTTGTATGAGGTTCATATGGTCCAACCATTTGAAGGTTAAAGCATTGATGAGGTGCAATATATACGGCCAAATGCCAAGCTTCAAAATTGGAAGGCTACTCCATTCCCAACCAGATGGGAGTCCCGGTAATTCGGTCTTGCCATCTTTTCTGCATTTCGAGTTATTTCAGGTTGTAACTCGAATATTTTTAGTTTATTGTATTTTATCTTCAAATTTAATGAAATGAAATAAATATTTTACCGTCTATAAATCTCTTTCCATTACCTTTTTTTATTTTTTGTTATTTTTCTTATCTCTTTTTTCAGTTCTAATAATATGGACTTAAATAACATGACATGTTTGCGCACTTCATGCCCAGATCATAACACTTTGTCTAACTATGAAATAATGAATCAAGAACCAGAATATGATGAAAATGAGGCGTTTAGGGAAATAAATCGAGAACTGGAACAATTTGAGAATAAGCCTAAGACAAACTTAAATAAAAGCGAGCCAGTTAATTTGGGTAGTCCGGAAGAGGTCCAGGAAACCATGATAAACATTCACGCTGATGAAAGAACTAGAGACGCATTGATCCAACTTTTGTTCGAATTCAAAGACGTGTTTGCTTGGTCCTATGATGATATGCCAGGATTGAGTGTTGATTTAGTGGTGCACAAATTCCAACTTATCTTAGTTATTCACCTGTCCAGCAAAAGTAGATAAAGTTTAAAACAGATATCACTGACAAGATCAAAGAAGAAGTTACCAAAAAGTTGAAAGCATGTATGATCCGAGTGGTCCGATACACCACATGGTTGGCTAATGTGGTCCTAGTGCCAAAGAAGGATGGGAAGACCCGAGTGTGTGTTGATTATCAGGATTTGAATAAAGCAAGTCCTAAGGACAACTTCGCATTACCAAACATCCACATTCTTATTGACCATTGTGCCAAACATGAGATACAATCTTTTGTGGATTGCTATGCTAGGTATCACTAGATCTAATAGATGAAGAAGACGTAGAGAAAATGACTTTCACCAAACCTTGGGGTACCTACTATTATAGGGTCATGTCGTTTGGTTTAAAGAATTCCAGGGCAACTTACATGAGATCTATGACTGCCATCTTTCATGACATGATGAACCGAGAAATTGAGGTATATGTGGATGATGTGATCATTGAATCCAGAACGCAGGATGATCATGTGCTAGATCCGAGAAAGTTCTTTGAGCGCTTGCATAAGTATGACTTGAAGTTGAATCCAGCTTAGTGTGCATTTGGAGTACCATCTGTGAAACTTTTGGGGTTTATAGTTAGTCGGCGAGGCATCGAGTTAGATCCAACAAAGATAAAGTCTATTCGGGATTTTCCACCTCCGAGAACCAAGAAAAAGGTTATGAGTCTATTGGGAAAGTTGAATTACATCAGCAGATTTATTGCAGAGCTGACTACCACCTATGAGCCCATATTTAAGCTATTGAAGAAAGATGCAACAATCAGATGGATGGATGAGTGTCAAGAAGCTTTCGACAAAATCAAAGAATATCTGTCGAATCCACCAGTGTTGGTCCCACTCGAGCCTAGGAGACCTTTGTTCTTGACTTGACAGTTTTGGAGAATTCTTTTGGTTGTGTTCTCTAGCAACATGATACGACTGGGAAGAAAGAACAAGCCATATTCTATTTGAGCAAGAAGTTCACTAGTTATGAAGCCAAATACACTTTGTTCGAAAGAACTTGATGCACCCTAACTTGGGCCGCTCAGAAGCTTAGGAATTACTTGTTGTCTTATACCACCTACCTTATAACCAGGTTAGACCCTTTGAAGTACATATTCCAGAAGCCGATTCCCACAAGAAGGTTAGCAAAATGGTAAATCTTGCTAACTGAGTTTGACATTGTCTATGTCACCCTCACGGCGATGAAAGCTCAAGCCTTGGCGGATCACCTAGATGAGAATTCGATTGATGACGAATATCAACCCTTGAGTACTTACTTTCCGGATGAGGAGGTAAATTCAGTTGAGGTAATTTCAGAAGACACCAAGGCCTAGAAAATGTTCTTTGATGGAGCAGTAAATGCAAAAGGTGTCGGGATTGGGGCAATTTTGATTTTACCCACCCGTCAGTACTATCCGGCCACATCCAGGACTCAGTTCTTTTGTACGAACAATAGTGTTGAGTATGAAGCTTGCATTATGGGCATGAACATGGCAGTTGACCTGGATGTGGAAGAATTGTTAATCATCGAAGATTCTGACTTGATTATTCGACAAGATCAAGGTGAATAGGAAACCCGAGATATCAAGCTTATCCGTATAGGCATCATGTAGAAGATCTCAGCAAGCGGTTCAAATCCGTCGATTTCAGGTACATTCCTGGATTCCATAATGAGTTAGCCGATGCACTAGCTACTTTTGGCCTCGATGCTGCCATATGTAGGCAACGTCCATTTACCCGCTAGAAGTCCAAATATGAGAAAGACATGGTTATTGCAATACAGTTAAGATAGAAACAGATAGTCAGCCATGGTATCATGATATCAAAAGATTTTTGAAAATGAAGGAATATCCCGAACAAGCAAGTGGAGATCAAAAGAGAACCATTAAAAGGCTCGCCAGTTGTTTCTTCTTGAGCGAAGAGGTCTTGTATAAAAGAACTCTAGAACTAAACCTTTTAAGATGTGTGGATGCCCAAGAGGATGGAAAAATCATGAATGAAGTGCATGCGGGAGTATGTGGACCCCATGTGAACGGATATGTCCTTGGAAAGAAAATCCTTACGGCAGGTTCTTATTGGATGACCATGGAAAGGGATTGTTTTAGTTTTGTCCGCAAGTGCCATCAGTGTCAGGTAAACCCGATTCATGCACCGTGTTCGGAATTACATCATATGTCAGCACCGTGGACATTCATTGCTTGGGGTATGGATGTCATTGGACAAATCGATCCGAAATCTTCAAATGGGCATAGTTTCTTCTTAGTTACCATTGACTATTTCACAAAGTGGGTTGAAGAATTCACTTTCAAAGCCGTCACCATGAAAGCGGTGGTAGACTTTGTGTATTCCAACATTATTTGTAATTTTGGTATTCCTAAGACTATCATTACGGACAATGCTACAAACTTGAATAGTCTTTTGATGAGGGAGGTATGTGGACAACTTAAGATTAGACGTTGGAATTCTACCCCTTACAACCCAAAGCTAATGGTTCTGTTGAAGCAGAAAACAAAAATATCAAGATCCTCAGGAAAATGATTCAAAGTTCTAGACAATGGCATGAAAAGCTACCTTTTGCATTATTGGGATACCGCACAACCGTGCGCACATCAGTAGGGGCAACACCCTATCTATTGGTTTATGACACTGAAGCTGTAATACCTGTAGAAGTTGAGATTCCCTCTCTTCGAGTCATTGTTAAAGCTGAGATTGAGGATAATGAATGGGTCAAGACCCGTCTAGAACAAATAACCATGATTAATGAGAAGTAGATGGTCGCAGTCTGCCATGGGCAGTTGTATCAACAAAGAATAGTCTGTGCCTATAACAAGAAAGTGTAGCCTAGAAACTTTAAAATGGGGCAACTCGTCTTGAGACGTATTATGCCGCTTCATCAGGAAGCAAAAGGAAAGGTCGCTCCAAACTGGAAGGGTCCGTACATTGTAAGGAAATTGTTATCAAAAAGGGGCATTGTACTTGGGATACATTGAAGGAAATAAACCCAAAACAACTGTCAATGCGGGTGCGGTCAAAAGTATTACACTTAACCCTTATGCGGTGCTAATATTCTCCAATTGAGATGATGAAGGCTTTCATTCTTTCTACCCAAACACTGTCAAACCTTTGCAAACCCTTTGAGCCAGTTACCTTTCTTCGATTACCCTCTTTGGAACCTGAAAATAAGCATAAAAAATAATAAATAAAAGTTTTCTAAACTACTTTCGACTTGATTTTGAAAAGGATATGTAGGCGGCCTCTTGCTGGGGTTCAGTCACACCAAAACAAAAATCCACATTTTCCCAAAGTTGAAACTGGGGCAGAAGTTATAATGATTGGGAAATGGTTTTTGTCTGAAAGGTTCCAAGGTTGTAATTCAACCCAAACTCTTTTCACACCAAATCCTGTTCAAGTCCTTCCGATCAATTGGTAAAGATGTTCAAAATTGGTGAATACGGTTACTTGGATCTGATACAATCAAATGAGAGAAATAAAATGAGAGAGTCTTATTGGTAAAAACCCACACGGGCACCATAGGGCGATGGTAAGCAGAGAAATTGAAAGTTTTGTTAGTAAAAACTCGCAAAGAGCACTATAAGGCAGGTGAGAAGAGAAATGAGAGAGGTCAGTTGGTGAATATACGCAAAGGGTGCCAATGATTGGAAAAGGAATCCCTTACAACCATCGATATTGATAAAGTCCTGACAAGGTTTCTTGATTTTTGAGGTATGGGTTATGATGGGTTTATGAGAGTTGGATGGCTTACGCAGATCGAGTACCCAGTCTAAGAAGCATGTCATGTCTATTGAAGTATGCATGCACTCCAGATAAGTCCTTCTTTACTTTCCCCAAAAGGGACACTTCTCGTTTAAATTCATTATCATGTCCGTTGTTTACTTTTCTTTGGATCCCTTTCGGTCTAATTCTGCTCCGAAACTAATACAAACAAATATGGCAAGATCGGTTTTATAGGGTTTTGCTTGACAAAAGCTAATACTCAAGAAGGCACCCAGCCTTAGCAGGTGCATCAAGTCGACCTCGACTGGCCATCACGGCCGATGCTTCAGAGTCAAAAACTCTTGAAAAGAAAGGAAATCAAAGTCAAGTACCCATAAAGGCAAAATAAGATGGAAAAAGGCCAAGTCCCACACAGGTTAATCATCATGTGGAATTTGGGAAAAGTCAAGATCCCCGTGTTTATAAATGAAACCAATTCCCAGAGAGCGAGCGAGCAATGGAGATTTTGTTGAAAGAACTAGGCCAAAATCAAGTGATTGAAACAATCAAGGCCACAAACCAACCACCATTGCAAACTGACGAATTGTTCTTTGTTTAAAAAATAGGAAACAGGTGCAATCCAAATCAACCTTGAAAGAAGCAGCTGCAACCAAAAAGAAACTGCACAAGGGCTAGAAACAGCTTAGCAGCAACAACCCAAAAAGGGAAGTCTCCTCCAAAATTCTTTCCCGTATCTACTCATTCTCTGAAATGAAAAAAATGATTATGAAATGAAATGAAAAGAAATAGAAGAAGGAAAAATTCAAAATAATAATAGTATAGGGTCTCCAATCCCTAGCTGCATCTTTTTCAACATAGGGTCCTACTCCCTAGTTGATGCCAGCGTAACCCGATGACTTTTCCAACATAGGGTCCTCCCTAGTTGATGCTGGCATAACCCGATGCCTTTTCCAATATAGGATCCTACTCTCTAGTTGATGCCCACATAACCCGATGAGTTTTCCAACATAGAGACTCACTCTCTAGTTGATGCCGACATAACTCGGTGACTTTTCCAACATAGGGTCCCACTGACCTAGTTGATGCTGGCATAACCCGGTGACTTTTCCAACTTAGAGTCCCACTCCCTAATTAATGCCGGCATAACCTGATGACTTTTCCAACATAGGGTCCCACTCCTTAGTTGATACTGTCACACCTCCTTTTGGCGCTACCGCACCCCGCGAAGGGTGTGATAAAGGGAGTTTTTTCCAATTAAAGGACAATCAAAATGGGATTTATTTATTTAATTCAGAGTCGCCACTTGGGAGATTAATGGTGTCCCAAGTCACCGGTTGAATCCCGAATCGAGGAAAAGATTGACTTTGTATTACAGTCCGTGAACCAGAAATTCGGATAAGGAATCATGTTAACTCGAGAGAAGGTGTTAGGCATTCCCGAGTTCCGTGGTTCTAGCACGGTCGCTCAACTGTTATATTTAGCTTAATTATCTGATTTTAGTACATGCTCAAACCTATGTGCATTTTTTACCTTTTAACCGCTTTTGACTATTATTATTTTATAAGAATTGCAACCTCATGAAAATGCATCTCGAACCACGTCGCACCAGTGCACCCGTGGTTGTCAACACATTTCGACTCCGTTGAGATTTGGATTTGGGTCACATAAATGTGCACCCGTACTTAGGAAGGTAATATTATTAAAAGATGCGCCTAAAGCAACTAACACGTTGTTAATTTTTGCGGGAGACCATGGAAATTCACTAAATGACACGTCCCAAAATCTAAGTATTTTTGTATATACATTTAATAAGGGCCCACCAGTTTGTGCATTTTATTTGGAGAGGCTCGTCTCATCTATTTTTAAAAGGGCAATCCCAAAGTGACTATATTTTTTCTATTAAATTCGTCTCTAAAATAAAAGAAAATCTCCAAATTAATTACATGCTGGATAAAGGCCGCAACTTATTTATCGGATTAAAACAAATGCAGACTGAAAATTATAATCGAGACAAAGGGAAATTGATTCGTGCCTAATTATCAAAATAAACTAATTATCCTCTAACTAATTTAAACCCCCATTGTTAGATGAATTGAACCGTTGGAATTAATTGTTTACAACTATTTGAAACTAAAATTAACCTCAATCACTAATGCTTCTCGAAAGTTTGTTAAACTTAATCGTTAACTCGTCTTGTTTGAACTCAACTCATGCCTATTGGATTAATGACCTTAGCAATTACTACTACGATCCTAACTTCAAATATAGTGGGCCTACTGATTTTGTGAAATTACTCAAAATTTTTATTTCTGCCTAAAATTGGCAGAACTAAACTTATCCAACACTTATCTCTTTAAGCCACTCAAGATCCCTTTTAAACAAATGAAACTGCTAGAACCGAACCTTAATGCCTAATTCACAAAAATTAATTCAAATTCATGCCTTAACTAGATTTAAATACATGTTCACAATTGACCTACTATATCAGACTAATGCTGGCTCCAATTGTGATTACCTAAACTGGTTCAATTCCAACAACTCAACACAATTATTTAAAACGAGACAAAATTCCAGCTAACATGCATTGAAGCTACTGATGCGGAAGAAATGACCTTATCTAATACTTAAATAGTCCAATACAAGATTCAATAGGTCCAACAAATTAATGGTCCAACAAAGAAAAGGCCTGGACTTCGTTCGAAGAACTTTCAGAATTGGGCCTCGTGATTAAGCCCAAATTCAAGTCCTGGCTGCTGATGAGCACAAGGCTCAACATCAAACCCTCACAAAATATAAACAAGATTTGAAGTTGCAAAAAAGAATTCAAAGGCCAACAATGAGACTAACACACATGCAGGTAAACTTGGGAATCGTTCTTTACTTATCAATAGGCAGCTAATAGCATTTTAAAAATAAAATTAATGCAGGCTTAAAAAGAAACTCGACAGCCTTATTTCAATGACATAGCAGTAGGCAATATTTCCAAATCAAACTGGAAGCCTTAAATCTTAAACAAAATTCTCATGAAAGGAACTTTATACAGTGAACTAATGGCATGCCTATCTTAGCCAACTGAAACATAAATCATAGTCCAAAAATATCATGATCCTAATTAACATGAAGGCAATCATCTCCTCACTATTTTTCCAGTATATCCTAGATACAACTTCAACCTTTATAATTTAACTAAAACTCTCTACTATAGCAATATCAAACACGCTTCATTGTTTACGCTTTTACAGTACTAACAGTCCCTAAATAACATCGAAACCAGCTAAAAAAAACTGAATCAGGATATAATATTAGACAGTAAAAATACAAAACTAGTTGGGGTCATGCTTTGAATCCCATTCATTTCATTTCAAGCTTCAAATCTGAGTTTACAAACAATAGAGCCCAAGAATGTGTACCTGGAATTCAAAAATAAAAAGAAGTGAGGAGGCAGTATCCAAACAGCACAACAGCACAGCAGATCAGCAATGTATTAGTAGTAGCAAACACCCAGCCCCAGACTTAATGAGAGGAGACCAGGAAATTGATTCAAAAGTCCAATGAAACAGTAAAATTGGTATTCTTTTTTAGTATTTTGAATGTATTACTCTATTTCTATCTCTTTAGGTCTCTCGGGTCTCTCCTCAATACTCTCTATTATTTATAACACTGATTTTTTTTTAGAATGTTCATGCCCTCGACTGCTTATCAGAATCCCCTTTTTTATACCTAAAGCCTTAAACCTTTACAACCCCTTTTCCTTCTTTACACCTATGTGTTTCAGCTTTTCTGAATGTTCCCCCATGTGATCTACTTTTTATCATTAAGCCCATCCTTCTTTTTGATTTCCAACCCATTATGACTAAACAAAACATTAGTTAGTGGTGTGTTAGTGCTCTTACTGACAGCCCACTTAGTTCAACCCTTTTTAATAATTTAAGATCCCAAAATTACCCCTGGTACTGCTGAATCTAACTACTCATCAGCTATAGCCAATTCAACCCTATTAAATTCAACCAACAGCTCATGCTTGGACTCTAATTTGACCAAATAGCATCAAAGAGGGAAACTATTTGAGTCAAAAAGGTCACCTTTGCACTAACAAATACTTTGCCTGATGTTGATTAACAAATAGAAACCAACTGTGAAATTGTTATGGATTCAACATAGACGATCTATGAGCGACCAATTGGTTCGAAAGAGAACAGACTAAGCTCACACATACTAACATTTTTAGAGACCAAGTGAACGAAACAACCAGAAAAGCTTAAAGAGATCGACAAATTCATCATAACAACCAAACAAATAATTCACACATTTGAGTGATCAAACCATTTGATTCGATGACTACTGGACTACAAACAAAGATGAATTAATCGACGAGACTATTTATATCATGTCATTAATTTACAGAAGAAAACTGGACAAAAAAAATGATGAATAAAAAACGAATTACAACAACCCTAATTCAGGCAAACAAATACTCGATTGAACCACTCAAACGAACATTGGAGTATTTAATCTAACAAAAATCAGAAAAAGAGGCAGAATCTTTACTGGATTAAGAATTAACTTACTAAAACCTAAAGAAACGACTAATTACAACTCAACATAGACAAGTTAACATACAGAAAAAGGAAAAGAAGAAGCTAAGAAGAACTTACTGTTCTTTTTTTTTTGCATATCCCACCCAAAATGCCTTTTCGAATTTGAGTTCCAGTTAGTATTTCTTTTTCAGTTTTTTAATCAAAGGTGTATGGGCAGCCTGAATTTAAAATTCAGGCGTGCCCTGACAGCCAAGATGCCTTCCACTTTAGTCTTAACATTTTCAAATCAGTGAATTACTGTAATCTACATTAATAAATAAATCAATCACAAACTGAACTAACATGTATGATACAGGTTCAAATGGATGGCTAAAATAATCAACACATTCACGATACTTAACTGACCCAACAGTTCAATTCAATGTGCTGAACAAATCTATAATTTTAAGCCTATGGACAGGCTTAACTCAACACCGAAAATAGAACAAAAATGAAGCAGGGGGAGAAGAAGCACGAAGATTAAACAAAAACTAAAAGCTAACAAAAGAAAAGAGAATTGAAAATACCCGGAACTCAGGTGGACCAAATACTGGAAATCCCTCTTCCCTTCGCTATAGACTGAAGTGGACTTTAATCATGTGTTTTTAATATGGAAACATGTGACTAAAGTCTAATTCAGTCCAAAAATCCTCAAACTTAGGGCTCATTTTCTCTGATTTAATATTCGAAGAGCTAGAGTGATATTCGGAAGAAAGTGGTAATGGAAATGGGATGAGGGAGGTCTAGTGATGGTATGGTGTTAATCTGAGACGGTTTGGAGGTGGCGCCGCCACCGGGGATTTTGTGGCGGCGGCTAGGGTTCTTAACTACAATTCAATATTCGAGGCAACTGGGCTAGATTCGAAGGAAGGCGGGCATGGGCTTGGAGTGGGGAGATCGTGGGGATTCGATGGTGTGAATGTGGAGGCATTTGGGCCACCGGAACCGCCGTGAGGAGATTTTCGGTGGCGGAGTAAGGCGGGGAGGGTCTCTAGGTTAGAGATGATGGGAATGAATTAGGTTTTTCTGGTTTTGGGTATTTGGTGTATTAAAATTGGAGAATTAACTTGAGCCGTTGGATCATGAAAATCCAACGGCTGTGATTGTCTCCCATGTGAAACGGGGGCGTTTGGTTAAGTGGATGGACCGGGTTGTGGATATGGATATGGGTTGGGCTGGATATGGGTTACAAGGTGGATGATCTGGACCGTTGATCAATTTAAATCAACGGTTCAAATTTTGCGTGCCCAAACGACGTCGTTTGGACGTGCGCCTGGGACGGACCAGACTGGGGTGAGTCTTGGGCTGGTTTTGTTTGGGCTACTGAAATCAAAACTAGCCCAATTTTTTATTTTCTCATTTTTGTTCTTTTTCCTTTTATTTCCTAATTAATAAAACTAAAATTCTAAAAATCTTGAATTAAATCATGGAACTAAATTAACTTTCCAAAATACTAATTAACATCTACTAACAATTATCACACAAAATTAGACACCAATTAGACATAAAATCATACAATTTAGATATTAAATGCTAAAAATGCAAAGTACATTATTTTTTTGTGATTTTTTCATTTTTGTAAAACAAACTTAATTACTCTTAATTGTAAAATTAAATCCTAAATGCAAATGCAACATATTTTTTTGTATTTTTATTAATTTAAGCAAATAAACATGCACGAACGAATGCAAACAATACTAGAAAAATAACACAAAATTCACAACAATTGTAAACAAACGAAATTATTTTATTTTTTGAATTTTTTGGGAGTGATTCTCATATAGGGCAAAAATCACGTGCTCACAGATACCAGCATAACTCGATGACTTTTCCAACATAGGGTCTCACTCCCTAGTTGATGCTGGCATAACCCGATGACTTTTTTAACATAGGGTCTCACTCCTTATTTGATGCCGGCAACTCGATGACTTTTCCAACATAGGATCCCACTCCCTAGTTGACGCCAGTATAACCTGGTAATTTTTTCATCCTAGGGCCCCAATCCCTGGTTGATTGCATTTTAGATATAGGGTCTCCGCTATCTAATCTATTTTCCCAAGGATACACAATCCTGACTTTTATTGTTTTCATTAAAGAAGTAGTCTAAAATTTTGTTACAATAACTCACGAAATTTTCTAGTGAAAACTAGGCAGAAATATTTCGTTCGTTTGTTTGTTTTGGTGCCTGAGTAGATTTTCACTTTTAGGCACAAGTTTCGAGAAGACCAAAAGAAGAAGTCTCAATCCAAAATAAAGGAAAAAGAACAAAAGAAAAGAAGTGAACCCAAAGTGCAAAGGCGGAGAAAAGGTGTGGACTGCTTAAGACATGATTGAAGTCACAAGCCTTGCAAGTCCCATTTTGATTCAAAAGCTGAAGCGGAATGAACTAGTACTTGCAACTAACAAGCATCAAGATTTAGACCAGAGTTCGCATGGAGGACCAACCAAGACTCAAGACCAAGTTTCAAAAGCTTTATATATAGGAATCTTAAAACTCGTAGCTGACAGGCTTAGTTAGTTTAGTTTTTGATTTTGGTGTAATAAGAAGCTCAACAAGCGGAAACAGCAGCAACAGCTGTAAAATCACAGCTATCCGGTAGTCCCCAGCTACTAAAACTTCCAAACTACGCTGACCTGATTCCTTTGTAGCCAAGGATATGTAGGCAACCTCCGAAGCAAGGTTCGGTGAGACTTTTGCCAAAAATGCTTCCCAGGGAGTATCCAGCCAGGCAAAAATTGCTTGTAATTACTCATTCTATCTTTGCCCGAAAATTTTTCGTGTTTTCAAGCAAAGAGGGGCAGCTGTGAGCATGTGATTTTTTCCCTATTAGAAATACTCCTATAAAATTAAAGAAAATAGATTTTTTTTTCAAATTGCTTTCAATTTTATAGGATTTTGTTGGATTTTATTAATTGTTTGTATTTTTCTGCATGTTTCATTTTGTTGAAATCATGAAAAAATGCCCCAAAAATTTCATACATTGCATATTAGGTTTTGTTTTCATATTTTAGGATTAACTGGTAAATTAATTGCTTTATTAAAATCAAAATCAATAAAAATATTATTCAGTTTATATTTTTTAGCTTTTAATAGTAGATTAGTAATTTCCACTTTATTAATTTAGAATTAACTAATTTTGTCAATATTATAAATAGATAATTAGTCTAGTTTTATAGATTAGATTAATTTAGGATTTTCTTTAGGACTTAATTAATTTAATTAGGATTTTAAAATAAAAGAAAAGAAAAAAAGGAAAATGAGAGAGGAGTTTGTTTATGGACAAATCTAGGCCCAAAACCTTTCAAACACACCCGCCCCAGCCCAATTAGGCCAATTTAAAAGTATGGCCCAAGATTAAATCGCAAGGGTAGAAAAATTAGGCTTTAATGTCTAGCCCATAGCCTAACCCCTTACAGTTGGGTCTGGATACTAAGCCCAAAAGTTTGTCCCCAGCTATGAACGTATTTTCTGAAATTAACACAATTATAATCTTTATTTAAGGTGTTAGAAATCACAGTAGTATAGTTAAAAAAAACTTAAATGTAATGATTTTCTGATCTTATTCTTGTGCAAATCCAGTTTAGGCTTAAACAAATATATGCTCTAATCTCTATGCTGCTGAAACGCACTCAACACACCTAGTCTTATGAAAATCATGACTGGACCGGTTTTGCAAATGGTCATTCAGCCCATTCTTATTTCCTTTTGAGTCCATGACAGTTTAATGCTAGAGTACTTTTAAAATCATTAAATTTCTCATATCTTCACATGCTTTCTCGAACCTTTACAATAATCTCAAAATAGTTTAGGAAATAATAATATACCGTAGTTTGCTTCAGGCACGTAATTAAATCATCGTAACTATGGGTACGGTTCTTGTGACATAGTTATGATACCTAATTCTCAAATTCGGGTGTGCATTTCATGTGACCCAATCATAACAACTTTGAACAATAATAAAAATAAACATGTCACAAGTTGTGGGTGCATTTCATAAAGCGTGGTTTGTAATGTGTTCCAAATGGCAAGTGTACGACAATCGTAACTTGTTCAAAAAATAATTTCATAAATCCTAAAGCGGTTTAAAATAAGTAAAAGCAGTTAAAAGTTAAAACATGGACAATAAGTTCTAAATATGTAATTAATTAGAAAATTATGCCAATTATTAATAGTTAAGCGACCGCGCTAGAACCACGGAACCCGAAATGCCTAACACCTTCTCCCGGGTTAACAAAATTCCTTACCTAGTTTTCTGGTTTCGCATACTTTTAAATGAAGTCAATTTTCCTCGATTTGGAATTTTAAAAATAAACCGGTGACTTGGGACACCATAATAAATTATTCCAAATGGCGACTCTAAATAAATAAAATAATCCCATTTCGATTTATGTCACTTAAATTGAAAAACTCCCTTATATCCCCTCTCGGGTAAAAATAAGGTGTGATAGTTCTTGAAATTGAAGACTGGGTAACTTACGTCTTACCTCATAATGTGGGAATTTGCGACTGGGTGTCCTTTAACAAGCGGTTTGGACCAAGCCTTCAACTAGTAAGTCTGATTCTCACTTCCACGACCCTTTCGTCTTCGTTATACCTTATCATCATCTTGTCATTTTTTAACATGATTTTCTTATTTTCTAGGTCGGTGAGGTTCTAAGAAAGCGAAGGCTCTGGTGCCCGCATTCCGCCAGGCGGTCACTTTGGCTGGAATGCAATTCTTACTGGCTGAGTCTGTACGAGAGGGTCAAACTCTAGCTCTGCTGCTGGGTGATTACACGTCTTGTACCTAATTGAAGAGTCGTCTCATGACGATAAGGAGGTGGTACCGAAGAAAGGCGAAGGGTGGAGACCGGAATGGTTGGTGCTATTGATGCCGAACCGAAAAGGCCTATTATTTTGGATACGGAGGCGGCGCCCTTACTGGGCATTATGGCTGCTCTCACGCCAGCTATCATCATAGATGAAAGGCTATCAGAGGTTGAAGGGACCTACGACAGATGGGGGCCTGCATGAACAGCTAGGGTCCACTTACATCAGCGGACGGGAAGGGTAGAATCGTCCTCATAGAAGATGATGGGTCGAGCTCCGATATGGACCCTGAGGGGGTACGGGCTTTTGAGGAGAGGTTCATCCAGTGGAGATAAGGACAGAGGGGCCTGATCGGTACATAGTTATCCCCGTAGATTATAACCTTTTGTCCAACTAAGAACTGGTGGTGTCGCCCTTCGCTTCTCTGTGCGCGGACTTTGAGAACAGGATGCTACAGACGCTGAAGGTTGCGGATATGTCATTGGGTATATCTAGCATGGCCTTGCGAGTAAGCTTTCTTTTTCCATGTTAAGTTAGTTCATTTCGTATATGTAGTTTACTTCCGCCGACCTGTCTTCTTTTACGTGTCAGGCCCTCATCATGGAGATTGAGCGTGATTGGCGAGAAATGCGAAGGATGGTCCTCTTTAAGAAGATGGTATCTAAGTATAGAGTGTACCGTTCTCAACATCGAACGCTAATCAACTTAATCAGCAAGGACGGCTAGTTTCAAACGCTTCATGATGGGCTCAAGCAGAAGGATAGGGAGCTAAGGGAAAAGGACGAGGAGCTTATGAGGTCTATCGGCAGATGCAGCGTGCTTGAGTAGGTGCTGAGGGCTAATGAGAATGAGCTCAAGGTGAGCAAGGGAGTGATGACCGAGAATACTGACCTTCAAGCGCATGTGGCATCTTTAAGGGTCGAGCTCGAGCAGAGCAAAACAAAGTCTGTCAACTTAAGGGGTGAGTTAAGCACCAGGGTCGAAGAGTTAGGCCGAGCTAAGAAATCCAGAACGGCCGTTGTGGCAGAGGAGGCGGCAAGCCGTGTTTGCCGGTCTGAGCGAGCTACTGAGGCGGAGACTTCGACACTCAAGAAGGAAAGGTGTGAGGAGTAGATCAGGGTTTGGAGGCGGAGATGTCTGAGCTGAATGAGAAGGTTTCCACCCTAAGATCCGAGAAAGTGCAACAGTAGGCCCAGCCATCTACTTCTCATACTTCTGCCAATCCCGGTATGTCACAGGAGTTGTATGAAATATGGGTTTATGCTGAGGCCTAACTTGACATATACATGTCTCTGAAGATGGCTGGAAGGATTTCCTAAATGGAGTTTGAGGATGTTCATGTCAAGGCACGTACAGCTCGTGACGCCTACGGTTATGATCCTGGTATGCCTGTCGGAGACGATGATGAAGGCACTTTAGATGGGCTTGCTTTTGACCTTTGGTATGACGATGGTTATGCCTGTGACGTCGGTGATGGGGGCACGATGCGGGGTGAAGTCTTTGTACTTGTGTTTTTTGTGTTTTGTTGTTTTTTTTATGGGGGCGTCTTTCAAGCCCTTTTTAAAATTTATTGGAAGGAATGATTGAAATGGAACAATTGTCTTTTGCAGTGTATTTTCGTCTCTTCTTTCTTTTTTCTTTCGTGTGCGTGTCTTCTTTTGTGAGAAAGTCCCTGACTTTCGATCGGTCGAATGTAAGTTGATTCGAACGAGGTCGAATGTTGATCGATTTGAACAAGGTTAAATGTAAGTTAATTCGAGCGAGGTCGAATGTAGATTGATTCAAACGAGTTCGAATGTAAGTTAATTCGAGCGAGGTCGAATGTAGACTTAGAAAATCATTCGAGCGAGATTGAACGTACATTTCCTTTGTTGATTTGAACGAGGTCAAATGTAAATCAATTCAAGTGAAGCCGAATGTAGACTTAGAAAATAATTCGAGTGAGATCGAATGTACATTCCCTTTTTTAACTCGAACGAGGTCGAATGTAAGTTAATTCGAGCGAAGTCGAATGTAGAGTTAGAAAATAATTTGAGTGAGGTCGAATGTACATATCCTCTGCGTTGGCGTGACATGTAAATTTGGTGGAGTTGTGTAAGAATGTCATATACTACTTTGTTTATTCATTGGAGAATATTACATGTTTATGTTCGGTCCGTACAACATTCAAGGAGTCCCAGTCTATCTAGTCCATTCATCACTCGGCCTAGTGAAGTAGTCGATAGGCGGGGCGATGAACTAAATACCTAAACTTCGACACGCCTTCATTGTCACCTCATTAAAAACCTCCCCGGGAAAACCCAATTGGGAAAAAACTCGAGTGAGGAAAAATGAGTACGACTTGGAAGATGCCCGTCTTGAGAAGTTGAAGTATTTGAGGTGGGTGACGTTCCAATTGTTTGGTAGTAGTCTTCCCTGCATTGTTTCTAATTGGAATGACCATTTGTTTGCTGTTGCCGTGATTTTGTGTGGTCCGTCTCAATTGGTTCCCAGTTTGCCTTCCCGTGGGTCTTTGCTCGCTTGTGTTTTGGCTTTGAGTACATAGTCCCCTACCTTGGGTGGTCTGACTTTGGCTTTTTTGTTGTAGTATCGTTATTCTTGCTATTTTTGAGCTATCAATCTTACGTAGGTCATGTCTCTTCGCTCATTTGTTTCATTGAGGTCTTGCTTTCTGCTTTCATCGTTACTTGGTCCTCTATCGTTGGAGTATCTCAAACTTGGTTCCCGACTTTGACTGGTATCACTGCGTCAATCCCATAGACTAATGAATATGTCATTTCTCATGTGTTTGTTTTTGGCGTGGTGTGGTATGCCCATAGCACTTCCGATAGTAGTCCTTGGCGTCCTCAGGCTTCTTATTCATGATGTTCAGTATAATTTTGTTGGAGGACTCCGCCTGACCATTGCCTATGGGATGATATGGCGTAGATAGTATTCACTTGGTGTTCCATTTCTCGAAGAATTCGGCGGTCTTTTTTCTGGTGAATTGGGGTCCGTTGTCGCAACTGATTTCTTTGGGGATGCCGAAGCAGCATATGATGTTCCTCCATATGAATGTGATAACTTCCTGTCCGCATATTTGGGCGAATGCACCTGCTTCTACCCACTTGGAAAATAGTCAGTTAAAACCAAAAGAAATCATACATTACCTCATCCTGCTGGAAGGGATCTGACGATGTCCATCCCCCATTTGATGAACGACCAAGGCGATGTGACTGAGTGGAGGTGTTCACATGCCTGCTGGATAATTGGATCATATTTTTGTCATTGTTCGCATTTTCTAACGAAGTCAACGGCTTTCTTTTTCTTGGTGGGCCAATAATAGTCTGCCCATATGAGGCATCTAATGAGGCTCGATTACCGGTATGGGCTCCGTAATGGCCTTCATGTACTTCTTCGAGGACGCGCCTAGTTTGGTTTGGTCCTAGGCATTTCGCCAAAGGGACCGCCAAAATTTCTTTTGTATAAGTCATGGTTGATTATGTTGTATATGGACGCCTGCATTCGAAGCTTCTAGGCTTCTTTTGTGTCGGGTATGAGCACTCCATCCTACAAATATGACATAATACGGTTGCGCCAGTCCCAAGTCAAGTTTATAATGTGTACCTCAATTTGGCCTATTGACGAACAGTGGATTGTGACCATGTTTTCTTTTCCGCTTATGTCCTTGGTGGCTGCTGCTAATTTGGCGAGGCTATCTGCTTTGATGTTTTGTGCTCGAGGTATCTGGCCGAGTTGTCACTTGTCGAGCTCGGGCAGTAACTTATGAATTTCTTCCTGATATTTTTGTAGCCTCTGTTCTTTTATTTGTAATGTCACTGTGACTTGGTTGATGACAAGTTGTAAGTCACATCGGAGGATGACTCGTCGTGCTCCATACTTGAGAGCTAGTTTTAGTCCTATAATTACGGCCTCATACTCAACCTCATTGTTAGTCATGTAGGTACACCGCATGGACTGGTGGATGACTTTTCCTGTTGGGACCTCAAGCACGAGTCCCGATCTGGATCCTAATGCATTGGAGGCACCATCGATCTACATGACCTATAGGTCAGATAACTTGGGGGAGGTACGGTAGGCTTCCTGCTCGGCCTCAGGCATTATTTTGGCGCTGAAGTCGACGAGTACTTACAACTTTATCGCTGTTCACGGTTGAAATGTTATATCGTGCTCACTTAATTCGATGACTTACTTGGACAATCCAGCCGACTCCTCGGGTTTATGTAGGATACTTCTTAGGGGGAACATTATGACCACCGAGATGAAGTGGCATTGAAAATAAGTTCTAAGCTTTCGTGTAGCTATGACTAATGCAGGGCCAGTTTTTCGAGGCGGGGATACCTCATTTCGGCATCGACCAGGGTTTTGCTAATGTAATAGATGGGAGACTGCATACCTTTATTTTAACTTATCAAGACTGCACTTACTGCGACATCAGATATGGCTAGATATATTAAGAGACGTTCGCTAGGTTCTGCCTTGGCGAGTAACGGGGGCGAGGACAAGTATGCCTTCAATTCTCTTAGGGCATTGATGCATTCGGAATTCCAATAGAGTCTGTTGTCCTTTTTGAGTACGTTGAAGAATTTGTGGCATCTGTCAGAAGATGATGAGATGAACCTTGACAGGGCGGTTATACGGTCGGTCAGCTTTTGCACCTATTTCTTGTTTGTGAAAATTTCAGGTATTCCCTCTATAGCCTTGATTTGATCGGGATTGACCTTGATGTCTCTCTATGACGCTAAAAATTTGAGGAACTTTCCCGAGGTCACACTGAAAGTGCACTTTTTGGGGTTCAGCTTTATGTCGTATTGCCTAAGTATGTCGAAGGCTTCCCTCGGGTGGCCGATGTGGTCCTTTTTTCTTTTTGATTTGACCAACATGTCGTCTATATAGACTTCTATCATTTTTCTGAGCTGCTCTTTGAACATCTTGATGACCAGCCTCTGATAGGTCGCCCCTACATTTTTCAACCCCAATGACATGACTCTGTAGAAGTACGTCCCTTGGTGGGTGATGAAGGTGGTCTTTTTCTGGTCCTCCTCCTCCATGAAGATTTGGTTGTAGCGTGAGTAGGCGTCCAAGAAGCTTAATAACTCGTTTCCAGTTGTTGCGTTGATGAGCTAATCAATGTGAGGCAACGGGAAGGAGTCTTTCAGGCAGGCTTTGTTTAGGTCCGTGAAGTCTACGCACATACGCCATTTCCCATTTTTATTTTTTCACCATGACCATGTTGACAACCCATTGAGGGTACTTTGACTCTCGAATGGAAGCGCTGGCGAGCAAATTTTATACCTCATCATGGACGGCCTCATTGATTGCAACATTTAAATTTTTCTGATTTGTCATACCGGCGGGTAGAGCGGATCGTCATTCAGCTTGTGTGCTGCAATGTCTTTCGGGATACCTGGCATGTTTGCATGGGAGAAAGTAAACAGATTGGCGTTGTCAGTTAAAAATTTATGGAATTTACTTGGTTTTGTGAGTTTGTGGCCGATGTAGGCTTTTTTGGTGTGGTCGCTTTTGTCTAGCTAGACAGGATTGAGGTCTTCCACTGTTGACCCTGTGGCTTCCACGACGTCGGGTTCTTTGACAATGTCTATTTGTTTATTGGACTTGGGCCCCGACTTTGGTAATTGTTATGTTCTTGAGTCCTCCCCTCTTAATTGTTGAGTGTATGTGCAGTCTTGGGCGATGCGGTAGCATTATTGAGTTGTGTGTTGTTCACCGCGGATGCTGAATATTTTTTTCCCCATGGGGTAGGGAACTTGATGACCTAATATAAACCGGAAGGGATGGCATGTATCTAGGGTCGACCTATAATGGCGTTATAGGTTGTGTCTTGGTTCATGACATGGAATGTGGTTTCCAGGGTTACGCCCCTATCCAGAATGAGAAATGTTATCTCTCTAGAGGTTCGTTCAACTACATTGTTAAAACCTGTTATTGATATATAGCGTGGTACTATCTTATCCTCGAGTCTCATTTGTGTGAGAACTCAGGGGTGGATAATACACGCCCCGCTCCTATCGCCTACCATGATTCTTTTTACATCGGTATCTGAAATTCGTTAAGTGATGAAAAGAGACTCAAAATAAAAAAAGGTCAAACCGTGGGTATCTGACTTAAATACGATACTATATTCGAGGTCATCATACCATTCATGGGTGATCGACCGCTTCAGTTTTTGTGTGATTGTGAACTTCACATGGTTGATTGTTGCTTTGTCTCCTCTACCGATGATCATTTTGAGGGTGTGGGCAGGGGAGGGAGGCTTTGGGCCTTGATGTTGTTCTTATCCACGGGCAAAATTGGCTTTCCCTCGGTCGCTCATTAACTCTTTTAAATATCCTTAGTTGTAACAACCCGGCCGGTCATTTTAAGCTCTAGCGCTCCGTTCGGTAGTTTGAGCCTTTGAGGTCATGAGAAGCTTCACTTCAGGTATTATGACTTGTACATATGGTCGAAATTGAATTCCGAGAATTTTGGAGTTGATTTGGAGAGAAAAATCTCATTTCGAAAGCTTTAAGTTGGAAGAATGGACTAAGATTGAAATTATAAGTAAACGACCTCGGAATTAGGATTTAAAGGTTTCAGAAGGTTCGTATGATGATTTCAGTCTTAGGTGTATGCTCAGATCAGGTTTTGGATGACCCATGAGCATTTCGGAGGCCCGAGTCTAAGAATAGCTTTATATGGTGATTGTGGTATTGGGAGCGCGATCAGAAGTGGATATGGAGGTCCGTAGGTCATTTTGGAGTCATTTGGATAAAGTTAGAAAACTGAAGGTTTTTGAGAAATTTGACCCGAAGTGGACTTTTCTATATCGAGATTCTAACAAAATTCTGAGATCGACAATAGTTCTGTAATGCCATTTAAGACTTGCACGCAAAATTTGGTGTCAATCCGAGTAGTATAAGTGTGTTTCATCACACTGGAAGTAAATTGAAGAACTTGAAGAAATAAGTTTGAATCAATTGGTTTTAGGGTGTGATTCCTAGTTTTAATGTTGTTTTCGGCGTTCCGAGGGTTTGAGAGAGTCCATTTTATCATTACATAACTTGTGGGTGTGTTCGGGCGGGGCCTTGAGCGGCAATCGGACAAGGCTCGGACCATGTTGAGAATTTTGGGCAAGGGCTAAATGCCTATCTTCTGTAATAACCGCACCTGCGGTTGGTCAGCCACAGAAGCGAGCTCCCAGGTGCGGGCTCCCAGGTGCGGGCTTTGTATCGCTGATGTAGCCATGGGTGGCCAGCCTAGAAACCGCAGAAGTGGCCCTCTCTCCTCAGAAGCGGTTTGCCTTTCGCAGAAGCGGCCCGTTCGACCCAGTGATGTTCTACAGAAATGGACCATTTTCTGCAGATGTGGTAGGCGCAGGTGCGACCCAGGATCGCAGATGCAAAAATCACTGAAGGCATTGACCTTCATTTGTTGCGGGAGTTAGTCATTTTTGGCTCATTCCAACTCGATTGTTGGTCGATTATAGAGCTCTTGAGAGGGGTTTTTCACCAAGATTTTGGAGGTAAGTAATTCCTACTATGTGAGTAAAATACTCGGATTTTGGGTAGATTAACAAGTAAAGATTAGTGAAAATCATGGGATTATATTAAAACCTTGGTTTTTGATAAAAACAAGATTTAACTACGAAATTCATTATGAAATGAAGTAAAAATCATATATTCTTGATCATTAGGTTATAGGTAACAACTTTCTTCGAAAATTTCTGAAAACCGGGAACGTGGGTCCGGGGATGAATTTTAGGAACCTTGCATTTAGGGTTAGAAAATCACTTTAATAGTTAGACTGTTAGAGTATGAACTCTTGAGCATGTATTGACTAGTTCTTACCCCATTTTAATAGTTTCGGATCGTTAGGCCCCAATTTGAGGGTTTGAGCGCATTCTTGATTTTGGAAGTAAGCTTTGGGAAAAGATGAGTCTCCTTTCTAACCTAGTAAGAGTGAATTAATCCCATAGGTAAAATAATTAAATATCTGCTCCAATTTGTGGGGGATACGTACGCATGGGTCACGAAAATCCATGCATGGCTATTATTATGCCTATGTCCGGGTAGTTATAGGCTATATCATGCCTTGTTGATATTGTTTTTGATTTATGTTTGTTGTTTGCCTTGAGAAGAAATAAGATTGAGGTTGCGTAATAAATGTGCTAAAGGAAATTTAAATTGAGGAATCTTATAATAACTTAAGAAATCTATGCGTAACCGCGTCGCATATATGCTTCGCGAGCGGGGTAATTTCCTTAAAAGCTACAAATTAAATTTCCAATATTAGGAATCAAGAAAGAAATATGATTTTAAATGTTAAATTTATATTCGACTGTGTCGCGGGTATGATTCGAGCCCGGGGAAAATTCCCTAAATTATATTTAACCTCATCGCACGTAAGATTCACGAGCGGGGTACTTCCTTCTATTACTCCCATGGGAGCAGTCTGATCGCCTCGGAAGGTTAATAGATGCTCCTATGGTTCGCGCCATTCGACTCTCTGGCAGTGCACAATTTACTTTTATGTTGGATCGGGTCGTACGTCTCGGCATTATATATATATAATTCTCATAGAATCGTGCGTGATATTTGGCTAGAAGCCAATGAATCTGAGGATTTTCCCTGATTTGAATTATGACAACTTCCTTATTAAAATCCACTATATCTATATATATGCTCCAATTACGGAGGGAACTTGCTAGTTGAGTGCTTGAATAAAATTTTAAAGAGGAGAATTGTATCACGAATTTTATACTTGTTTGTTTTATATATTGACTGTGTTTCATGATTATTCACCCCATTACTCACATGATATTATTGGACAATTAGTAAATGTCGGGATCGACCCCTTGTCACTACTTTTTTTAGGTTAGACTGGATACTTACTAGGTGCGCGTTATTTTCATACTCATGCTACACTTGTTGTGCATTTTTGTTGCACAGGCATATCTGGTGACCTAGTGGGCGCAACAACATGGTTGATACAGAGATTTGGGTGACATACATCTCTTGAGATGACCCGCAGCCAGCAGAGTTTCCTTCATAGTATTGTATTGTCTTTCTATCCAAACTGTATTCCGGACAGTCATTGTATGTTACTATAAATTCCTAGTAGATGCTCATGCACTTGTGACACCAGGTTCTAGGATGATCACGGGATATTCAGTATTGAAAATAGTAAACACTTTTATTTATTCTGCAAAGATTATCTTTCATTAGTTAAATTAAAGGAAATTTATGATTTCAAAAGTATTAAAATGAGAGTCAAATTAACTATTTAGTGATGTCTTGCCTGACAGAGGTATCTGGCGCCATTACGACCCTTAATGGATTTTGGGCCGTGATAACATGGTATTAGAGCACTAGGTTCCCTTAGGTCTCAAGAGTCATAAGAGAGTCTAATAGAGTCTTACGGATCAGTACAGAGACGTCTGTACTTATCTTCGAGAGGCTACAGGGTTGTTAGGAGCACTTCCCTTCTTGATTACTCATCGTGAGATTTGATTCGTTTGAGTCTTATGCCCTTGTTTTCTTCCTACTTAATCTTATGTGATGCGAAACGCTTATTATAAATCAGGAATTGAGGAATTTAATGGTACTACAGATGTGGTGCGGGATATTTCTCCCGGCATAGTTGGTTGGGCTATTGTCATCGCCTTGCCGAAGGATATTCTGTCGTTTAAGCTCAGTAGTTGTACTTCTGAGACCTTTGAGGCTATGGGCAGGTTGCTATGATGCTTATGAACGATTATCGTGCAGTATTAATGTGGTGGTAGGATGCTTGCCTATGTGTCGGGGCAGTGAATGACTTGAAAGGAGGTTTACTCAGGCGCGATTCAGAGATTCAATATTATATTTCTGATGGAGGAAACGCAATCGGACTATAAATGTTCAGGTTTGGGTTGATAGGGTAACAATACTTGTTGTTTTCAAGTGCGGTAGAATTTTATCTGCGACGTGGTGTTGTCGTCCTCGATTGAATGTGTTAAGTTCATCGGTGTAATCATCTTGTATTATTCACCTTTGGGGCAGTATATTGTGAGATAGTATTGGACAAGCGGCAATCAGAGATTGTAGTGTGCCGTGATTCAGGATTTAGTCAGTGTTTCGGCTCTCGATGGCTTGAGAAAAATAATCCTTCGGAACATTTCAGGTTAGTAGCAATCTATTGGTTTAGGTGCTACGGAGATAGATTTTGATTTAAGGAAACAATTGGACAGTGAAGGATGAGGAAAGGACGCGTGGGAAGTGTCTTGTGGTGATTAAAACTTCTAGAATGGCAATTGTGGGAAACAGGAGTTGAATAGTTGCTTAAAGGATTGAGTTTGACCAAAGTGGGAGAGTGGTAGAGTTGCGTATAGGTCCTGTGGTAGGATGACTACATGCCCGGAGAGGAAGGCTAGAGTGATTTGGGATTCATAGTGGACAGTGACTGGGACTATGGAATTAATTTGAAATATCGGCTATTATAATGTGGGAGATTTGATACGACAGAAAAGAGTTGCTTGATATGAAGAAGGATACAACATGACTTTGGATTGGAAGGTATTGTCGCATATTTAGTTGATTTCTCTAAGAAGTGAACAGGCTAGTACAATTGGTGGATGAGCACGGGCTTAGGAGAGGTTAGGGATGATGTAGTGATTGTACCCCGTGCAGCGATGTTGAAGGATGTTGGCGTGTAATTTCTACAGGTGGGTTATCTTCTGTGAGCAGATCAGTGGTCGTGTGGCTGGTGAAGCTTCTGTGGAGAATTCTACTGGCTATCCGATAAAGAGGTTGGACATGTGAATGTGGCTAATAATTCAGAGTATTCAAAAAGGGTTTTACATAAAGATTTCATAGAATTTGGCGGGTTAGTTGTGCAAGATCATGTCAACAATGAAGAAAGAATATTGGTGGGTTCTAGGGTTACGTAATAAGTGGCTCTAACACAAGTGGAAGAGTGACTATAATTGGGTTGCATGGTTATCTTCTTATGAGGTTTCTGGCTATATGCATAATGGCGAGATATTTCAGCTAAGGTAAAAGAATATAAGTGGTAAGTTGAGCAAATGATTTGGGATATGTGTGCAATAAATGTCCTTATAGATTCTTGTTCAGGCTTTGGGAAGATTCAGGATTTATGCTTTGTTCAAAGGTGATTTACAAGGGAAGTGATTCAGTAGAGTGCTTCATTGAGATGGGTGTTCATATGCCGCCGGTGCTTGGTAGTTGATTATATTCAGGACCAAGCCAGAGTGAGCGACTCTCAACATCTTTTCTAGTGAAATCAAAGGTTAAAATGGTGTGCCTAAGGATTTCATGCCCGCGATATAATTAAGAATTCAGCTTTCCCAACGGATTATGATAAGAGGCTCGGAATGTTCTATGATGTCTTCGACTTGCAGTGTAGTATTTGGAGGAAAAAGAGAGAATGACTTCGGATTCGTAAAGGAATTATCAGAATGGGTGTATCAGTTGAAGATGTGAATATGCGCACAAGGAGGGTATGAGACGATTTGTGGGATTTGAGACAATATGGTCTCGTGATACACGGTCACTCGGGATGAGTGCGGATTGAGTTCGTTATGTGTTGAATGGAGTTATTATTATTTGTGAGGCAAATAAGGAAATTAGAAGAAGTTTGATTGGTCAGCCATGGTTGAATTGGCATATTGGTGGCTGTCACACCTCCTTTTTACGAAAGCTTATCCGGCTTTTACTACACCTCGGGAAGAGATATAGTAATAAAGGAGTTTTTCCACTTTAAGGACAATCGAAACAGTATTCATTTTTTATTTAAGATTCAGAGTCGCCACTTGGGAGATTTATGGTGTCCCAAGTCACCGGTTCGAATCCCGAATCGAGAAGGGTTTGACTCTGTTTAGCAATCGCGAACCAGAAATCCGAGTAAGGAATTCTGTTAACCCGGGAGAAGGTGTTAGGCATTCCCGAGTTCCGTGGTTCTAGCACGGTCGCTCAACTGTTATATTTGGCTAAAATTTAATTTTTTGTACATGTTACTTTACTTGTGCAATTTTAAAAATTAATTACCGCTTTTTGTCAATTATTTTTATTTAAGAATGTGAACGTCGTTTAAGGACATGTTTTTGGATTACGTCACATGAAATGCACCCGATCCTCGACACATTCTTATTCGACATTTTTGGATTTGGATTTGGGTTGGATGAAATGCACACCCGCATTAGGAGGGTAAGATTTTTTTTTTTAAAATCGCGCCTAAAGAAAATAGCGTGTTATATCTTTTTAGGAAGGCCGTGAAATTTGCTAAACGGCCCGTCCCGAATTTCTAAATATTTTTATTAAGTAATTAATGAGGGCCCAGCAATTGTATATTTGATTTGGCGAGGCTCGTCTCATTTTTTATTATTAGAAGGCCAACTTAAAGCAAAGTAAAATTTTTTATTTATTATTTGTCTCTAAAAAGGATTAATTAATTTACAATTATAATTTCGGGCCTCGAATTCAAGTCTGAATTCAAACAAAAGGGAAGACCCTTTTAGCTTGAACCCGCTACCTAATTCGAAATCTAATTTTATATCATGGCGTTTTAACTTTGCGAGGGCCATGGAAAATAAACTAAATGGCATGCCTCGATTTCTAAGGATTAAAAGTATTAATTAAGCGAGGGCCACGAATTATAATTGAAAATTATATTCTATGTACTAAATAAATAAAAAAAATATATGACTGTCGTTTCTTAAACGTTCCATCCACAAGCAGTATACATTTTTCAAATTTTTCTCATACATATTCTTTACAAGCTAATAATCATTAATGTTATTATTATCCAATCATCATTCAATGTTTATACTTTCATAAAGCAAAATCCAAAATCAGTAACGAAAATACTTTCTTTGCAAATTCAATTTTATAGATTGTTGTAAGACAATATCCATCAAACCAACGGACGCTTATATGAAATAGAACTTGCAGAATACTAACACATACTCAAATCAAACGATATAACATTAATCCAAATATTTCATATAAAAGAGAACAGCAAAGTTGACGGAAGTACACTATTAAGTTCAACAAAGTATGAGAAATTGCAGAACCTAACCTCACAAGTGAATCAGAATATCAGGTGAGGTAGCGTTGAACTCAAAAACTCGATGAACCATGGAAGAACCTCCGCACCGGACCTTGACGAACCCCTGACCAGAAACGGAACTACGTCCAGACCGCTAGCTCGCCGGAAGGTAAAAGATGCGTGACTGTGTGTATGTATTTGCTTAGCAGCGAAAAACGACAAAGAAGAAGTTGTGTGTGTGTGTGTGTTTTCCGGCGTGGACTGCTGGTTTATGGAGGAACGACTGGTGGTCGACGTGAGGGAGTGGTTTGACAGAGGACGATGAGGCTTGAAGAAGGAGAGGGCTCAAGGGTTTTTGTTCGTTTTTTTTTTTTTCAGGAAGAAGATGAATGGTATGTTCACAAAAAACGTGTATCTCCCTTTGGAAGATGATATGCAGTGCATATATATTGTGTGTGTATGTATTATGTCCGTTCTCTTCAATGTTTTTTTTTTTATGGTTATGTGTGTATTTATAGTGATGGGGTGGGGAATAGTTTTGGGGGGAAAATATTTTGGGGAAGGTTTTGGGGGAAAAATATTTTGGGGTTGGTTTTGGGGGAAAAATATTTTGGGATTTTCAAATGCTTGGCAATTTGAATTTAAGACCAAGCTTTTTCATTTTCCTCTTCTTTTTGTTGTTTTTTTCTTTTTTTAATTAATTAAAACCCTAAACTAAATTTTTAAATTAATTCAAATTTTAAAATTAAGCTAATTATCTAACTATGTAAAAATGATCATTTTTTTATTTTTGATTAA
>MU691407.1:12413-23617 GCA_026770625.1 Nicotiana glauca
TTTCCTTTTTCCTTTTAAGGACTAACTCCGGCATCCAGGAGGCCTTTTTTCTTGAATTTTTGGTTGCCGACAGACTTTGAGTTTCAGTTTGAACCTTTTTCAGTGATTTTTATGGCTTGAAAGTCTCAGAATAAGGCTAAGGACATAAGGAGGAGGCTATGGTGAGATTTTGACATGATTTGGACGAAGGGTTGTTCGCCGGAACTAGGGTTCCGGCGATACTCAATTAAATATTCGACGGATTCCAGGCTTATTCGAAGTAAACGAACTAGAGGGGTGTAAAGAGGAGGTTGAGATGGTTCTAGGGTGTTAAGGACGGGGTGATTGGGTTAGGTTGTGTCTCCCGCCGGTAGGGTTTCGGCGGGGCTCTGGGAGAAACTAAGGCGGCTAGGATTTTGAATCAGGGGAAGAAGAAGAATGAAATGAGAAGGGCTGTAACGTTTTGGCCATATTAAAAGACTGATGATGATCAAGGACCATTGGATTAAAAGAATTAATGGTTGAGATCCCTTGGGGCTTGAAACGGCATCGTTCGATTAAATGAAATTGAGACCTTGTCCGTTAGATCAAAATGAATGAACGGCCCAGATTAATATTTCCATACGTCATCGTTTTGTTCATTAAGGGCCTGTGTAACATGACCGTTAGATCAAAGCATTTCAACGGCCCAAATCTATTCGACCAAAATGTGGTCGTTTTGAATTGAACTAAGCAGACCGGGTATAATCCCTTTGGGCCTGGGCGGGTGTTATCCAATTGGGCTATTAATTTGACATTATTTGTATTAGCCCAAAATTTTTTTTGTATTGTATTTTTGTATTATACTTTTCCTTTGTATTTTTGTATTTTCTTTTTCTTTTGTATTTTTGTATTTTCTTTTTCTTTTGTATTTTGTATTTTGTATTTTTCTTTTTCTTTTTATTAAATTGTTTATACTAATTAATATCTATTTTATGGTAATTTTCAATCAAAGCACAAAAATGCTATTTTTTGATTTTTCTTTAAAATGAATTAATATTAAAATTGTAAAATTAAACCCCTAATGCATATGCATATTTTGTATTTTTAATATGAATTATTATGCTACTAATTAACAAAAAATGCCAAAATATCAACAAAAATTAAAAATCATTTTGTTTGGATTTTTTAGGAATAATTTGCTTACGGCAAAAATCATGCTCACAATGGATACGTATTGTTAGTAACTAATAGGCATTAAATATGGAAAATGTTAGGGAATCTGTATTGAATAAAATATGATTACCAATTATAACGCTATATTAAATACCATTAATTATCAATAATTTTTCTATTATGATAGAAACAAAACGTACTACCTAGAGATAGCTATAAAAAGAGAAGACTGATCACTTGTAAGGACGCGAAATACTATTGGAATATATTGATTTACTTTAATTTATATTCAGCTGTTATTTATCAATTACTCTTATTTCTACTTGATTATCAGTAGCCCGAGTTCTTCTAAAATAAGCTTTGGTCGAAATCACGATTTTTGGTTAAGAAAATTGGTTTCGCTGCCGGGATTCTGATAATCTACTCTTTCCTAAATTAACCTTTTTTTTCAAATCAATCATGTCAAAAGTCAATGATAACAATTAAAGAAACCGTCAACTCTAGGAGAATCCGCAAGATGATCGTACCCCGATCCATTCCCCACGAAACTCTCCTCGACATAATCAAGAGGGAACTCCTAATGGATCTCAATCAAATGCAAATGATCAATTGGAAAACGAGGAGGCAATAAACGAAGCTTTGCAAAAGTTAATCGCTCAACAGGTCAGCAAAGCTCTTGAGGCTTTTGCCAATCAGTTTCCGGTTGCACCACCAGCACCAACTCCAAATAATAATACTTTGGAAAACCCTCATTCCGGGCTCGTTAATCCAGACAATGGTGGAACTCCCAATAAGTCTCGTGATGGAGAACCAGGTAACATAGTTAATTTTGTTTTACAAAACTTAGTATTAACCTTGCAAAAACAACTCAAGGAACAAAGCGACCGCATAAAGCAAAATAACTGGAGCGCCACCTATAATCAAAGGAATAGATATGGACAAATAGTCACAACAACCTTGGAAGCCAAGTGCTGCTCCTATACTACTTCCAAAGAAATTCAAGATGCCCGATATTCCAAAATACGATGGAACCTCTGATCCACGAGACCACGTGACAATTGGAGCAAAGGGAAATGATTTGATCAAACAAGAAATTGAATCAGTATTTGGTTAAAAAATTTGGTGAAACACTCACTAAAGGAGCATTAACATGGTATTCTCTTTTACCCAAAAATTCTATAAATTCTTTTGCTGAGCTTGCGGATTCATTTATCAAAGCACAACGGGAGCTCAAAAAGTCAAAAAAAGAATGGAGGATATTTTTAAAATAAAGCAAGGAGATTCGGAGCTACTCAGAGAGTTCGTAGACAGATTCCAGCGTGAAAGGTTGATGTTGCCATGCGTACCTGATAACTGGGCAGCTATGGCTTTTGCCAGTAATTTGAATAGGAAAAGCTCAGAAGCCACGAGACGACTCAAGGAAAGTCTACGTGAATTTCCAGCGATAACCTGGAATGATATTTACAACAAATACTGCACAAAGCTACAGATAGAAGAAGATACCATCTCCCGATCTCAAAAAGAGGAGAAGGTGAGTTTGAGACGTGCTGAAACCAAAAAAGGTACGGTAAAAATAGATACGAACCCTGCATGGGCCTAGCAGGAAAAGACTCATGTTCAAAGCAGGACAATTCAAGATATGATAATAGATCAAGAAATAGAGAGTCGGGTTCATCATCGAGGTTTGGAAATGATCGAAACACACGGGAGACCTGAGATGATGAAAAAAGCTTGAAGGCAAGATTTGGCGGTTACAATTTTAATATCAGCACTTTAGAGTTAGTAGCAATATTATGAAGCATGGGTAATAAGGTGTGGTGGCCAAAGGAAATGAGATCAAATCCAAATAGGCGTAATCCTGATCATTGGTGCGAGTTTCACAACAGTCATGGTCATAAAATGGCAGATTGTAGATTGCTACAAGGTGAAGTAGACCATTCATTAAAGCAAGGGTATCTTACCGAACTATTTAGTGAAAAAGGTAAGCAAGTATACATGAAGAACAGGCAGGAGCCCCCTAAACCTCTTTCTCCAAAAAGGACTGTTAATGTTATAAGCCGGGGCGAAGAAATTAACGGCATGACATATACGGCGGCCAAGAAAATTTCTAAAATTACAGTTACAAACGGGAAGCGGGTTCGACATGTTTTGGAGGAAGAAAGTATTACATTTGATGATGCAGATGCGGACGTCGTGTTAACCCCACACAATGATGCACTGGTAATATCTCTACTTGTACATGATACTAATGTGAAACGAGTTTTGATTGATCCAGGTAGTTCCGTGAACATCATTTTGCTAAGAGTGTTAAACGAGATGCAAGCTGAAGAGAAGCTAGTACTTAAGGCACACATGTTATCTGTTTTTGATAATTCAAGCTTCATAACAAAAGGGGAAGTAATACTTACAACATTCATAGAAGGAGTTATCAAAGATACGAAATTTCTAGTGGTAGAGATGGAAATGACTTACAATAAGATTCTCGGGAGACCATGGATTCACAAGATGGATATTATGTCATCTACCTTACATCAAGTTATTAAATTTCCATCACTATGGGGAATACGTCAAATCCGCGAGGATCAACAGACATCCAAGAGTATCAACTCTGTAGCAGATTCAAGTACAAAAAATAAAAAAAAAGTAGCAATTACACAATCTAGTTGAGGATACCACAACACAAGCCCCAACTGAACAAGGGCGAATAGATGTGGACTCAAGGCTCGATTCCATTCAAGAACTAGAAGAAAATGAAAATATCAAAACAACGATTGAAGAATTGGAGGCTGTAGAACTATTCACACAATGGCCTGAAAAGAAAGTCTACATTAGGGCCAACTTAAGCCACAAAATGAAAGGTAAGTTGATTGAATTTTTGAAAACTTACATGGATTGCTTTGCCTGGTCCCACTCTGATATGACAGGGATACCCCTGGAAGTAATGACTCAGAAGTTAAATGAAGATCCATCGTATCCACCTATCAAACAAAAGAAGAAAGAGGGGTCTTTCAAAAATCAGGTGATTCAAGATGAGGTCCAAAAATGTTTAAAAATCAGGTCTATCCGCGAGGTAAAGTATCCTAATTGGTTAGCTAATATTGTAGTAGCACCAAAGAAGAATGGAAATTGGCGAGTTTGTGTGGACTACACCGACCTTAACAAAGCTTGCCCTAAAGATTCTTTTCCATTACCACATATAGATCAACTGATTGATGCTACCGCAGGACATGAATTGTAAAGCTTTTTAGATGCATATTCAGGGTATAATCAGATCAAAATGGATCCCTTAGATGAGGAAAAAACTTCATTTATAATAGATAGGGGAAATTACTGTTATAAAGTAATGCCCTTTCGCCTCAAAAACGCTGGTACCACATATCAAAGGTTGGTAACCAAAATGTTCCAGGAACATTTAGGAAAAACTATGGAAGTCTACATAGATGATATGCTTGTCAAATATCAAAAATCAGGGGATCATATACTGCACTTGTGTGATACATTTCAGAGCTTACGAAAATTCAATATGAAGCTAAATCCCGAGAAATATGTGTTTGGCATTTCATCAGGTAAGTTTTTGGGTTTTCTTATTTCTAACCGTGGTATTGAAGTAAATCCCGTGCAGATTAAAGCCACTGAAGAAATTCCTGACATGATTACAAGTAAGAAAGTGGTGCAGACACTAACGGGAAGAATTGCAGCCTTGGGAAGATTCATTGCCAAGTCATCAGAATAATGCTTTAAATTCTTTTCAGTTCTTAAAAAGCAAGATCAATTCAAATGGTCTGAGGAGTGTCAACAAGCACTCAAAAATTTGAAGGCATACCAGTCAAATCCACCGTTGCTTGCAAAACCAAAAGATGGGGAAATGTTGTTTATCTATCTAGTTGTTTCAGAAGTAGCGGTGAGTGCTGTTTTGGTTCGTGACGACCAAGGTAAACAGTCTCCAATTTATTATGTTAGCAAATAATTATTAGATGCAGAGACATGGTATCCTCAGCTAGAAAAACTTGCACTTGCATTAATCATGGCATCTAGAAAGCTAAGGCCTTATTTTCAATGCCACCCTATTTCCATAGTAACTGCTTGTCCATTGTGTACTATATTACATAAACATAAGTTATTTGGTAGGTTAGCCAAGTGGGCCATAAAATTGAGTGAATAGGACATCACATATAAACCCAGAATCGCAATAAAATCTCAGGTGTTAGCAAATTTTTTGGCTGATTTTAGCCAATGGATTCAACTAGAAGCAGAAAAAGAACTACATGTGTTCAATGGGTCTAATCTAGGAATTTGGAGCTTATTTACTAATGGCTCATCAAATGTGAAGGGGGTAGGTCTAGGAATTGTTTTGATACCACCTATGGGTGAAACCATACGACAAACAATAAAATGTCATCCTATAACTAACAATGAGGCAGAATATGAAGTTGTGTTTGCAGGTTTGGAACTGGCACGCGAACTTGGCATCGATCAGATTGTAATCAAAAGTGATTCACAGCTCGTCATTAATCAAATGTTGGGGACTTATATAACCAGAGAAGCACGGGTGCAACAATACTTATAGAAGGCACGTAATCTAGTTAGGCAATTCCAAACCTAGAAAATTGTACAAATACCAAGAGAGGAAAATGTTGAGGCAGACGCCCTAGCCAATCTTGCATTTGCGGTAGATGTAATGAGTAACAAAAATGCTTCTGTAATTTATTTGTTTCATTCAGTACTCGATCATGGAATGAATAAGGTAAATTTCAATAACTTAACCTGGGATTAGAGGAACCAGATTGTCACTTTTTTACAGTATGGAACTGTCCCTGAAGATACAAAAAAGGCTCACCGCTTCGTAAAAAGGCTGGTCGATACTATTTAAAGCAAGGCAGTCTTTATTGTAAAGTGTTCGGTGGCCCCTTAGCAAGGTGCCTTGGGCCTTCTCAAACAGAGTACATGATGAGAGAAATACACGAGGGGCATTGTGTAAATCACACAGGAGGAAGATCTTTAGTAAAAAATCATGATTAGATCAGACTATTATTGGCCCAAAATGGAAGAAGAAGTGGAAACTTTTGTGGCTAAATGTGATAAGTGCCAAAGGTATGGTAATAATTGCATAGACCTGCAGAGTTATTACATCCGGTCATTACACCGTGGCCTTTTATGAAATGTGGGATGGATATCGTAGGTCCACAACTACAAGCAAAAGGCAAGGTAAAATTTCTGCTAGTACTCACTGATTATTTTACTAAATGGGTAGAAGCAAAAGTTTTAAATAGGTACGTGAAAAAGAGGTCAGAGATTTTTTTTGGCGAAATATTATATGTCGGTTCGGCATACCAAAGGATATCGTATGTGATAACGACCCGCAATTTATAGGTGCACAAATCACAGAAATTTTTAGAGTTGGCAGATTAAAAGGATTACCTCAATGCCTTACCATTCGATGGGTAATGGACAAGCTGAATCGACGAATAAAGTCATTATAAAAATTTGAAGAAATGGTTGGAAGAATCCAATGGTAATTGTCTAGAATTGCTACCTGGTGTTCTACGAGCATACCACACAACAAAAAAAATAAGTACGGGTGAAACACCATTTTCACTGGTGTACGGAGCTGAAACACTGATCCTAGTGGAGATAGGGGAGCCAAGCACGAGGTATACGCAAGCAACTGAGGAATCCAATAAAGAAGAAATGCGAATAAACATAGATCAACTTGATGAAAAAAGGGAAGCTGCATTAATAAGAATGGCAACACAAAAACAAGTCATGGAACGATATTATAATCGGAACGCTCGCTTAAGATACTTCAAGATTGGGGATTTCGTACTCAAGAAGGTTTTTCAATCCATGAGAGCAGCTAATGCGGGAAAATTAAGTCCAACTTGGGAATAACCTTACAAGATTTATGGTATCGCAGGAAAAGGAGCATACGAGCTGGAAACAATGGATCGCAAGATATTACCTTCACATTGGAATGTCGTTCATTTGAAGAAATACTACTTCTAAGGAAAAGAAGTATCCACGGTCAGGTATACTCATTTTAAAAATTTTATTCTTGAATTGTTAAAATTTTACTAACGATTTTAGATGATAGGCAAAAATCTAACCCGTACTAAATGATGAATCACGACACGTGGAAGAGTATAAATTCCCGATCTAGGGTTACAACTATTCTGGTAGACATTCAAACGGGTTAAGAAGTCTTCATCTATAATCGCACCTCCGAGTCCTGTATGTCTTTTATTTTTAGGAAAAGGACCAAATAAGAGGCAAATACTCGAGACTTCATACTTCAAAGCTCAAACACTTGGAGGACTATATAATATACATAGGGCATATGTGTGAAGAAGGCAAAGAAGATTGAGAAATAATCAAAGTTCAAATTCAAAGCCCGAAAAGTCTACTCATTGAATGAATCAAGTGCAGAGCAAAGTTACGAGCCAATAACATAAAGACAAAGAAGAAAACCTTATCATACTTAGGTTGACGACAACGTATAGAAATGGGTTATAAATAAAACCTTGTGTTTTATTTCTTTTTTGAAATCTGTTGTAAAGAAAACAGTTACAAAAAAATTATAGAAGTAATTTAAACGCACATACGATGTTATTTAAACTTGACAAAGTTCAAATGAAAATTTTATCAAAGTTATTTCAAGAAACATGTGTGTTCCTATTTCTTTTATCGTACATTTACACCATTATGAAATTGAGACATCTTTTTCATTAAGTGTCGAATATAAAATGGCCCTCTTTTATAAAATTCATGTTTGTTTTAAATATTCATGAAGTTAAGAAAGCATTTTATGAAATAAGAATGCAAAAAAGGGTAAATTATAAACCCAAGAATTATTTAACAAGTCCTTGAGTATAAAGGCAAGAACGACCAAAATAGAAGCTCAGAATAAACTAAGTCAAAATGGAAAACTTCTTAATATTGAAAAGTTTAGACTAAGTATGAACTTAGTCATAAACTGTTGATCATTTATATAAAATGCTGCAAAAAGGCCTGTCACCTAAATGAGATCGGGGGTTATAATTACATTCCACCAAAAGAAAAAAAGAAGAAGTCACATTCCATAAACTTGTCACTGAGGAGTTGAAGAAGGAGCCAAAGTAGGGTCACCAGTAGTAGAAGATTCAAGTTGGCTTGAAGGAGTTGAAACATTCACCGTACCCATATCATCTTCAATATGTTCAGAAGTATCAGCCACGGGAGAGGGAAAGTCTTGGCCTTGCTGAGTCTTTTCAATAGTTTCTTTTATATTAGCTAATTCAGCATACAAGTTAAAGCCCTCTTGGCTAGCTTCCACAAGGGTATCATGGCGAGTATTTAAAAATGACCAACTCACTTCAATTGCGATCTTGTCCTTAAGAATCTCATAATATTTGTCCCATTGATCAATTTCACTTTTAAGCTTGTCATTCTCAGACAAGGCAGAATCATAAGAAGTTTGAAGAGAAGCACATGAATTTTATAAGGAACGAACCTTATCAGAAGACACACGGAGTTCTTCTTGAGTCTGAGTCAAAGTTTGTACAAGTTCACCGGCATACACTTCTTTCTCATTTAAGAGAGCCCTCAACTCTCTAATATCTTCACTAGCCTTGAAGAGTTTCTTGGAGAAAGATGTTTCGAGGAGATTCTTGTCTTTGCCAGCTTGGTTTGAGGAAGCTTTTTCAACTGCCAACTCTGAAGTTAAAACCTTCAAGTGATGCTCTAAGGTGCACTTGCTCTCTTCTAACACTTCCATGTCAATTTGAACGCTTTCATATTGTTCTCTCCAGTTTTTCGCTTCAATTTGGTAGTCATGCATTAACTGCTCCGTATGGAAAACCCTCTTCATCATTTCTGTACCAACAAGGTTGATCTAAAATTAGAGGTAGGGTAAGAACCTTAATAGAATAAAGGAATAATAAAGCATTAAAAAGGAATACCTTTAATGATTATTGCACTATGTCATTCATCCAAGTCAAAGAGTTGTGACTCTCAAGTTTGACTCTCTCGATTGGACCAATCAGGGGTTTCAACCACACATCAGCCCGACCTAATTTTCTTAAAAGATTACTATTGGCAGGAACCTCGATGATAACTTGTTTCATAGCTCCGCTTCCACTTGAGGAACCAACCTCAGTGTGATAAACAATTATAGGAAGAACTGTGGAAGGAGTCAAAATAGCTTGGGGCATAGCGGCAACAGCAACAGTCATAACTGGCAAAGAAGATGTCACAAGAGCAGGCATGGAAAATGAGGCAAGGGGCACTTCATCAGAAACTGGACCCAAACTTTCATTATCAAATTCACAAGCAAAAAGCTGATCAACAGAATCACGAGCAGTCGCGGGAGTATTCATCGAAAATCACCAAGGTAGATTTAACAAGCTCGGTTAGAGGAACAGAACAAGGGGAAGATGCTTCATCATCTGAAATAATACGTCTTCTAGCTCGTGGCCTTTTTATCAAAGAACCCCCATCTTGTTCTTCCTCTTCATCAAAGTCTTGGTTAGTAGAAACTTTCCTTTTCGATGAAGAACCCAAAATTATTTCTTGGGCTCTTTCCAAAGAAATTCTGGAATCTATGACGGCCTCAGCACTTATTCCTCGAATGGAAAATCCTGACAAAAAGAAGGATCAAAATAATTTCAAAGGAAAGAAGTGAATGGAAATACAATGGATATAAGGAAAAAAGCACTTACCGTGAGTTTTCACTTTCTAACCAAACCGATGAGAAAGGTTTTTCCAAGATCTACCTTCCATCGGAGCAATACTTAACAACTTTCCTACCCAACCACAGAAATTGGGAATCTCATCAACAATTCCCATGGTTGCTAAAAAAAAGAGGAAGTTAAAATAGCAACCATCAAAATTGAGAAAAAGAGTATAAAAAAGTTACAAAAAAAAAATAAAAACACATGTGCCAAATTCCATTTCTCAGGCAATGGAACATTCTCTTCAACCACTAAACCAACAGTGGAGGCAGCAACAAACCTGGCATACCAGCCACAGTCCTTATCATCCTCTGGGTTGACTAGATGATTCTTGATGATAGGCTATAATTACGTATTTTAGTTGATTATTACGCTCAAATTTACTGCACTTTAGTTGAGGTTGTGCTTTAATCACTAGTGTTTTGCACTAATTGTGTGTTTTATGCCTTGTAGGTGTGATTCCGAGCTATATAGATGTTATGGAATGAATTTAAGTGATTTGAAGCTTTGAAGTCTGAGTAAAAGCTCAAGGAATTAAGCCGGGATCGTGTTCGGGGGTCAAATTTGATAATTAAGTACGAACGAAGACTCGAGGAGGCATATTGCGCACTGTCTAGTAAAATAGACATAACTTTTTGCTCAGACCTCCATTTGTTCTCCATAATATATGGTTAGAAAGCTAACTCAAAGGGCTACAACTTTCTGTTCTACGTTTTTCCAAATTCTAAGAGGAACAGGGTACAAAATGCAGTAGAAAGTGCACCGCGGTTGGCACCGCGGTCTGCGCCGCGGTTTGAGGCAGTGCCTTCCGCGGTTGGCCGCGGTCCGCCGCGGTTTGCCGCGGTCCAGGCGTGAAATATTGTTCTTTTTTGCGTAGGAGAAGGTATAATTGTTTGGGCCCAACCCTAGTTAGTATATATACATGGAAAACGGTATTTTTGAGAGAGGAGACATATTTTTGACAAAAATTTGACCTAAGGAGGCAAGAACACATTGAGAGCAAGACGGGGAATTCTTCAACAAGTTTTTCCTTCCTCTTCCTATTTTTTTCATTGTTGATTATGACTTTTAGTATTATAGTTTTACTTACTATTATGAATAGCTAATTTGTTATCTAGGGTTTTGGTGAAACCCGTTGGGGATGATTTGGTTGTTCTATTAATATAGTTTTGAATTGGTTGCTTATCTCTATTTGTTCAACAAAGTTTTGATTGTGGTTAATTGGAAGGATCCTCAATTAGCCGTTCCTATTTATTATGTATCTGCTTGAGAGAGAGTGCATATTTAGGTAGTTGTTTGAACAACATCACTCCCAGAGTATAGACGAGAGTCATAACCGAGGGTTTAGAGGTTGGATTAGAGATA